>MVGT01000390.1:19818-80335 GCA_002174775.1 Macleaya cordata | reverse complement strand
GATCATGTTACATTGCCATATTGACTTATTGACTTTTCAACTTATAAGTTAGTAGTTTACCATATAAGCTTCTCATAATTTTTGACTTCTCAGAAGTACTTCTACTTTTTTTAGAAGCAGAAGCACTTCTGCTTCTGGTTGCCAAACGCCCTCTTAAGGTAGTTTTATACAGGAAGAAGAAGGGGATTTTCTTCGCCAACCGTACTCATTAAAGGTGCTACGTGGCATCTTTAAAGAAGTGTTTCACACAACTTTGTATAAAAAGTTAAAAACCCGCTTTCATCCTAGACCCGAAAAAAGTAGGTGAGGATCAATACCCATTTGACTGATTGGTGCCTACCCTTAACCGCTAGAAAAAAATGTCATTAACAATTACGTAAGGGCGAACGAAGCGTTTTTTATCCTAATATAACAGCAATCCCTAAATCTCTACTAAACTCATATTAAAATTACTAACCGTCACCATAAAACAAGGAAAAAAAGTGATAAAAGTAGAAGAATGAGATGGTTAATTCTAACCAAGCATTTTAAACCAAATGACAATTGACTTTTTTGTCCCTCCTCTGACCAAAGGAGAAGGGTTGCTAGGGGATGGGAGATGATGAGCCATAAATGTTAGATAGAGTCGTCTGAGAGAGGGGTGAGGGGGCAGATCGAGAGAGAAAGAAAGGAGGGGGAGGAAATAAAGAACTAGTTTTACAAGAGAAAGAGAGAAGGAGAGATCTAGAGAGAGAAAGGGTGCAAATTAATTAAATAACACCAGTAATTAATCTCATCATCAAAGACAGACATGATGTTAGGGTTAACCAGAGGTAAGTGCTACCAAGAATTAGCGGTCATTGTGGGGTTGATTGGCGTTCAAGTCGTCTACTCCGTATATGCAGTGATCATGAGCCATTTAATGTCAATTGGTCTCTCCCCTCTCTTCCTCATCATCTATGGCAGTTTTGCTACCTCCCTCTTCTTATTTCCTCTCTGCATATATTTCGAAAGGTTTGCTAATACATATAATTATTTGTTAATTAATTTTATATTTTTATTTAATTTCATGTTAGACTTGTTTTTTTCCTTTTTATATTTTTAGTTTTTTTAAGAAAAAAAAAAAGAATAGTGCTATCCAACGCTACTATTATTGTAAAGACTGTACAATCAAGAATTTAAGTGAAGGCCAGGAACTGTTGGATTTTCTAGTCATGTGAATTACAGGGTAAAAACACCTGAATCTAACGGCTCTTTTAACTTAAGACCCTGACCCGTCTGACTGTGATGATCGATTTTGACCCGGCTTATGCAACAGCTTGCATGGGGTAACACGACTCTTTGCATAAATATAATATTTTTGTGTTTATATTACAGGAGCAAGTGGCCTAGGGAATGTAGTATAAAATTGATGGGTCAGTTTCTGTTGATTTCATTTGGAGGGTAAGAATTTGGGTTTAATTTATTCCTGTAAACAAACTTATTCATGTTTCCTACGGATTTATTAGTTAAATTGGATCTAATTTGTGGTTTTTTGTGTTTGTTTTTAAGGGTAACTTTGTTCCAGTCCCTCATGCTAACAGGAGTTAAGAAAACTTCTCCAGCAATTGCTTCTGCCATGCCCAATCTTGCTCCAGGACTTATCTTTGTCATTGCCTGGGCTCTCAGGTACGTACCAGTTTGCCTTACAGTTTTGGTAGTTAATCTATATATCGTACAAAGTTGATTCACTTATTCTAAAGTCATCATGTGGTGCGCTGATGATTCATCTGAGGGCTCGTTTATTTTAGGTTTTCAATAGTAATTATCTGTAATCTAATTCTAGTAATCTATTTCTAGAATTCTTAAAGTTGTTCGTCCAGAGTTGTTGACTTAGTAATTCAATTACTGTTGGCTACAATGTTGGAATTGGTAATAATTTTGAAAAATGACTGTAATACCCTCAATTTTTAAAATTATGTTTGGTTAAAGTAATTTAGAATTCAATCTTCAATTACTGTTCGCTACAATGTTGGAATTGGAAAATAATTTTGAAAAATGACTGTAATACCCTCAATTTTGAAAATTATGTTTGGTTAAAGTAATTTAGAATTCAAGCTTCAATTATTGAAATAAACTTTGAAATCTTTTGTACACGTTAAGTTAATATATTATAAATAATAATAATAATAATAATAATAATAATAATAGTAATAATTGGGAAGATCATAATAACATTAATTATTATTATATTAGTAATAATTATTAAAAACAATGATGATTATCAATAATAATTATTAATTATTTAATTAATTTTAAGTTACCAATAATTATTTATTATTAATTTTTAAATTGATTACTTTTTAATTTAAATTATTTATTATTTAATTTAAATTCATTATAATAAATTGTTATTGATGTATTGATGGTGGTGGTGGTAGCAAGAAGGTGGTCATAGTGAGTTAGTGATGGTAGTTGTGGTAATTAAATAATTATTATTATTATTGGAGATGAGGTGGCAAAGAGGATGGTAGCGGCGATGGTAAGATGGCAAAGGGGATGGTGGTGGTGTTAGCGGCAACAATGAAGTGGCATCATGGTTGTGGTGGTGGTGGTGATGATATATAGTGGGGGTGAGACAGTGGTGATAATGAGGTTGCGATGGTGGTACTCTTAGGGATACAAGTGTAAATTTTAGTAGTACCTTATTTTTTTAAAGGGTTGTTTTGCTATGTCAAAAAAATATAAAATATCTCTTAGGAATTCATTTCAATTACACTCTTCATCCAATGCAATTAAAAATCAGTATTTGGGAAAAATAGAAATAGATTTAATTCTAGGTAATTGAATTCCCAGTGTTTTGCGTTGCTGGTTTTGATGTAATCTGCCTAATTTATGAGAAATTCATTTCCAAACCTTGAAAAGTATTCTTGACCTAGAAGCATTTTTCTAGAAAATGAAAAAAAGAAAAACAAATTGGAAAAATTCGTGTTAATTCCTCCCTATTAATGTCAATCACATTAGTTGTAATCTTTTGTAGGTTTGAAAAAGTCAACGTTAAATGCTTCTATAGTAAAGTCAAGATCTTGGGGACTTTGGTATGTGTTATAGGCGCCGTTACGATGAGCTTCTTGCATGCGCCTGGAACAACCTCAGAGAGTACTCAACCAAATAACACTGAGATCAACGAAGAAGTCAAGACCGTTGGTATCATATCTCTCATGGCAGCGGTTCTTGTTTTATCCTGCATCGTTGTCTTGCAAGTACGTAGTTATATAATTTTCACTCTGCAATATTCTCACACTCTGTTTACGCCCCACTTGCATGACTCACATGGAAATAATTCAACAGCTGGTTAAATTTTCATGAATATGATTTATTCACCATGTTCCCCTCAAAAAAATAAAAGTAAAAATGTATTTGCTATGTAAATCTTTAGAAAAATCAGATCATTACTTGTAAGCCCATTGATAGGTTGTCGAAAATCAATAATAAAATAGATGATTCAGAAAGCTTAAGATCTCAATCAACTTTGGGTAAGGTTAAAATTCTCAAAACGATCTTTTCTTTCGTGAGGAGTACTATATTCATCCTCAAAAAATATTTCAGTAGTTCTGAAAATTTTAGCACCATCAAAAGTTTGATTTTAACTTGATGCATAGCGTTATCAGAGTTAGCACACAAAACCTAGAATAAGAGAAGAGAAATCGTTTTCTCTAAATGAATACTTTATTAATAATCAAAAGCTGTTGAAATCAATTAAAAGCTTGTTTATATAGACTCTCAAATATTTCTAAATCAACTAGAACTTCTAAAAGAATAATTTGACTCAAAATTAAAAAGTAAAAACCCAAAACAACTAAAACAAGAATTTTACTAAAAATAGTAAAATTCTGGATTTTCAACTAATTAGAAACTATTAATCAAGAGAAACTAAATTCCCAAAATGGCACCTTAAAAGGACTCTTGCATAAAAAGTTATTTACTAAAAGAAATATTCCTAAAATAGCAAAAAATACAATCTTGAGGTATAAACGATGGAATTTGGCAAAAAAAAAATAGTATAATCCTCTAAGGTTAGTCTTGTTCGTTTGGCCGTTTTACATTAGACAAGCCTCCTTTGACCCTTTTCAATGATGTTGGATTTCAGGCCTCGAGATACGCTATTACTACATCGTGGTACTTCATCATCATAATACGAAATCAAGTGTTTAACATTGAATACATCCGATGTTTGAGATGGCTTGGTAGACGCAACTTGTAGGCACATTAAGATTGATTTTAGCAAGCACCTCCAATCGGCAACCTTCCTTGGACCCAATTTATTGTACTCCCCTGATGGAAACCTATCTTTACTCAGAATAGCCCAAACATAATCTCCCTTTTCAAACTCAACAACCATTCTTCTTCTTCTTTTTTATCAGCAATGGTTTTATATCTGGGAGCGGTTCCAGTGCTCTACTATGGCTTGCGGAGCCCACATACAGATGAACATAGGGCTGATTTTTTTTGATGATGATCTAAATAGTGAGGAGAACATCCTCACAAAAGATCAGCCCATTCTAAATCTGGCAATCCAGTCATCTAGTTTTTTAAAAATTAACGGTGATTGAATCAGTCATTTTTACCATTAAATTGCATCAATGGATGATGGGAGTACAATTTTTAGAATTAGCTGATTTTTGGTGAGAATGATGGACATAGGAAGGAGAACATCCTCACAAAAAATTAGCTCGTGATTCATCTATGTGTCGGCCCCACAGGCCATGGTAACAGTAATGGCAATATAGTGATGGCACCGGAACCGCTCCCTTTATATTTAGCATTAGATTCAATAAAATAATTCCAAATAGCAACATTAATAGATTAGAATTGATTCATGAAGTCTACAACCTTGGTAAGAATCCTCTTCATATCAGGTATAAGAGCTAAGTCAACACCTGAACGTGGGTTATGTCCACAAACTATTTGAAATGGACTGAAACATGTGCTTCTATTCACTAAATGATTAAAAGCATACTCTGTTTGATATAACTACTGATTCCATCTTTTAATATTCGAACCAACCAAGCTCTGTAATAAATTTCCTAAAAATGATTCACAACCTCAGTCAGACTGTCTGTTTGAGGATGGTAAGCCGTACTAAAATTAAGATTAGTATGGAGCATTTTCCACAAACTGCGCCAAAAGTGACTAAACAATCTAGTGTTGTAATATCCTAGATTTTCTTAGCTTGGGTTGGACTCGAAAGTGGGCTTCAAGCCCATGGGCCCAAAATAGCCCAAAAGATAGTTTGGATGTAAGTCCAAAATTTTTTGTTAGTTAGTGGGGTGGAAACATAGAAACCTTGCCCTAGGATCCATGCATGCATAATATGAAATGAAAATAATCATTTTTTTTAAGAGTTTGAGTGTGAAGAGGAACTAAAATATATAAAATTATATATATCTATATATATATATATATATAGGTATGGGGCGTCCGAGTGGGCCCCACACAATAAAGAAAAAACGTGGGCAGCAAGGGTGCGCCACACATTGTGGGAGAATTTTGATTTTTTGAAAAATCTTTTAAAAACAAAACTCTATCTTTTAAAAGTGTTTTGAAAACTATAAATACCTATTTATCCTAGATAGATACTACATTATCCTCTTTAGTTAGATAATTATCCTCAAACTTGAAAAATAAGTATTAGATTACAACCATTAGATCATGTTTATCTAAACTCTAGTTAATCCTAACCATCCAAAAAGGTTTCCCAAATCCTAAATATTCCTTGTTTTGAATTATCTACTAAAACTTAAATTCTATCCCTATTTTATCTCGAATTTGTAGTAGATAATTACAACCATTGGATTACCTTGATATTTGATCTTAACCATTTAAATTAGATATATTTTTGAAACTAAAAATTAGCCCCTTATGTAGAAATCGTTTTCTACATTAAGCTAGCATAATTGTTTTATTTTCTTAAATTAGTTTTGGATAATTCAAAGGGAGAGTTTCTAATTTTTCAAAGTGTGATGGGATAAGGAGAGGGGCAGTTCGAACCCTATGAATACCCCTCCCCTCTTCCTTGTTCGACCCACACCCACCTCTCAACTCTTTCTCTCAATTTCTCTCTAGTTCTCTCTTTCAAGTTCAAGAAGAAGAAAACCAGAAAATCTTTCAAATTCTCTTTTTCTCTTCTTTTTCTTTTCTTTATCCTTGTTTCCATTCTTTTCTTCCAAAAACAATTGTGGAGGAAGAAATCTTCATTAAAGTCTGGTGTTCTAGAAGACCTTCAGAGAAGAACCATTTTTAAAGCCTTGAGGATTTTAAGCGAAAGAGGTAGGAAAAACCCCCATCCTAAACTTGTTTTTTTTTTAAAATTCCCTTAAAATCGTTTATGAAAATATGTTTTCAAAAAGTTGTTTTACAAATTATCATGCTTTCAGAATTGGTTTTTCTACAAAATATATGCATGTTTTCAAAAAGGTTTTTTTGCATAAAATCGCATTGTTTTGAGTAACTGATCATGAATGTTTTGAATAATAAGCTACTTCAAGTTAAAGTGGAAGATGAGAGGTTTAAAAGAAATCTTGGTCTATGTAACGTTGTTTAAAAAAGGTCTTAGTGACGTTGTCTCCATAAGAGAGGTGAATGGTGATATAAAACATATCTAATCGTCAGTTTGTCCTACGGGACGTTGTTATCCTACGGGACGTTGTTTGTCTTAATTGACGTTGTATATGCCCTAGTGGCATCTCCGTAAAATAGGTTTACCTAGGTATGTCCAAAAGTGACAGAGGTTGGTGACCGTAATAGCCATTGGTAGGCTGTCGCAACTGCCCTGACGAATAAGTGGAAACATATATATAAAAATATATATAAGGAAGGTATTGGTATATATATTTTATACTCAATCTTAATATTGAAACCGTGTTGGAAAAAGTATATTGTTTTTTCAAAAGTTTTTGCTAAAGATATTTGGTTTTCAAAATCAAACAACGTTTCTTGTTTTTGAAAAGGATTTGGCCAAAAGCTATAACTAGCACCAGTTTTCAAAAGGTAAGTTTTTTAAAACTAAAGATCTTCAGTTTCGGTATGCATACATGGGATTAGTGGGTAAAAAGTTTGTTTGAATTGTTTGTTTGATTGCAAAGTTATGGTGTTAGTTACTTAACCTATGTTTTGGTTGTACCTACTGAGCTTTGCTTACCCTATGTTTTTCCCCCATAGATCTCGGAGAGAATCGAAAAGTTTAGGCATCTAAAGTTGGAGTAGTGATCGTTGAATAAGAAGACAAGTAGGTGTTATATTCTCTTAGCAAAACAATAAGTGATGTTTACATCACATGGGTATTGGGATTCTAAGTATTCTTACTTCTCTTTCCTTTTGGTTTAAACAATGATTCCGTTTCTTTTCTTTCATTATCATTATTTCAAGAACAAGTTCTTTAGATCTATTTTGAATAAAGTATTTGAGGTAGTTCTTTACATTTGTTCATATCTTTTACCTTGAATATCTATTCCTATGAGTTTCTTTCTATACCTATGAGCCACATATTCTTTCTTCAAAACTACTTGCACCTCTTGTAAAATGCTGTCAAAATACACAAGCTGAAGTTTGTGTACACTCTCTGATCTGAGTGACCTAGAATTAGGCTCTGCCAGAAAGATAAAAGTTGGAGATATTTGAGTCTAGTTTCTAGAGAATCAAACGGTTTCTGAATCCAATTTGAAACGGATCAGATATACCCTTTTCTCTGAACTGTTGCAAATCAGTCTTGTAATCCCTTTGTTTTCAATTGTATATTTGCACTCTTGAAATTCTATGCTTCCTAAACTCTTTTAAACTGATTTGCTTATCTTTCGAACCTGGAAGATATTATTTCCATTTCCGTACCTATTCACCCTTAGTAACACCTCGAAGCTCGGATCGTGGATTTGACTCGAAAATGGGTTGGACCATTGGAATCCGGGGTCGGGATGTTACAGAATGGTATCAGAGCTCAAGTTCCAGATTTACTGGGCTTGTGCGTTATGAATCCTTGCATTTTCAAATTCTATCGAGTCTAGTTAGTAAGTTTAGTATTGGGGTGGGTTAAACAACTAAAAGATTTAGAAATAAAACCGAATTGTTTGATGCTAGACAACAATAGGAATTATTCGTGTTTAGATAAAATAAGTCTTGTAATTAGAAAACCTAGTTGTTTGTTTTCTTGTTGTGTTGACACTCGGAGTGGCTCGAATCATCCAATCAATATGATGGTGGACATGTATGACGTGGAACGAAGTAAAAGAACAACTGAAGGAGCCTCACTGGTGGAAGACGATGTGATGTACGGTGGCACGACTACAAAGACTCGAGGTTTGCATTATAATTAGGTACTTTATGCATTGGTGTGGAACCTTTTGGGTTCATGTTTATGTTTCACTTCTTAAGGGAAGTCAGTTAGCCTTTTAGAATTAGTAAGTTAGAAGTAAGTTAGTTATTCTCTTTAGTGAGAATCAAAGTTGTTTTCGCTTGAGGAGATAAACGTAAAGTTTATATGCCTCACTCACCTTGCTACAGAGGAGTCGCCACAACGAAGAGGAAGACAGTCAGATTTTGCTTGGAGGATACGTGGTGTTAAGTTAAGAATGGGGATGGCGACGAAGGTGTGATGAAAAGCAGTAAGCTCTTCGTTCGTGTGGCACCTACTACATGGTATGCCATCGTTTGGTTTACCACCCAAGATGGAGCAACCATGTAGGAAGGTGAACGGAATGAAGGTGATCGGCTACTGGGTGATTATTCACACTAAGTCATGTATTCCCCAACTACTTAATTTTCACTACATCACAGCACAACATAGATTTTTGGACGAAAGAGAAGCATAAGAGCGAAGCATTTTTCGAAGATCGATTTACATTCGGGATATCACCAACTGCGGATCGAGAGAAAGACATCGAAAAGACCGCGTTTAGTACTCGTTACGGACACTTTGAATTTCTATTGATTCCGTTCGGACTGACCAACGCACTTGTAGCGTTCATAGACCTAATGAATAGAGTATTTAGGCTGTATTTAGATAAGTTCGTAGTCGTATTTGTAGATGATATTCTGATCTACTCGAAGACGCGAGAGGAGCACGAGGAACACCTAAGGATAGCACTACAGACACTTCGTGAGCATCAACTATACACTAAGAAGAGCAAATGCATCTTCTGGATGACGGAATTTCTATTTTTAGGACACGTCATATCAGAACACGGGATAGCAGTAGATCCAGACAAGATCGCGGCGGTAGTTAGATGGGAGTGACCGAAGAACGTATTCGAGATTCGTAGTTTCTTAGGATTGGCGGGCTACTATCGACGATTCGTAGAGAATTTTCTAGGATCGCGGCACCAATGACGAGGCTGACAAAGAAAGGAGTCAAATTCGAATGGAGTGAGGAATGCGAGAAGTCTTTCGAAGAGCTGAAGGAACGACTTACGACTGCACCAATACTCATAACTCCAGAACCAGGAGTAGGATACACCGTCTACTGTGATGCGTCACGTAACAAACTAGGGGGCGCACTGATGCAAGAAGGAAAGGTGCTAGCGTATGCGTCACGATAGCTGAAGACTCAGGAAAAGAATTACACAACTCATGATCTGGAGCTGGCAGCAGTTGTCTTTGCGCTAAAGCTATGGAGGCACTATCTCTATGGAGAGAAGTTTGAGGTCTTCACCAAACATAAGAGCCTGAAGTATATATTCACGCAGAAGGACTTGAACCTGCGGCAAAGGAGGTGGTTGGAGTTCCTAAAAGATTACGACGTCACGATGAGTTACCACTTAGGAAAGGCGAATGTTGTAGTAGATGCACTTAGTAGGAAGAATCACAGAACATTAGCTTTCGTTAAGATGCTAGAAATGGTAGCAAAGTACGATCTTCAAATTAGGGATGGCGTGGAGAATGCATACCTAGCCCAAGTTGTAGTGGAACCTGTCATCCTCAAGAATGTGGTAGAAGCTCAACTACAAGACAAAATGCTTCAAGCAATGCGAGCATAAATCCAAGCAAACGAGGCACCTCCAGAGTGGACATTAGGAGCCGACGATAGAATATTATTCCAAGGTAGGTTATGCGTACCAGAGAAGAAGGAGATCCTAATGATGGCGCACGAGTTTGCATTTTCGATACATCTAAGGAGCACGAAGATGTACCAAGACCTGAAACGACAATTCTGGTGGAAAGGAATGAAGAGGGATGTGACACAATGCGCTGTGAAGTGTCTTATCTGTCAACAAGTTAAGATAGAACACTAAAAGCCGGCGAGACTGTTGAAGCCACTAGAAACTACAGAGTGGAAGTGGGACTTCATTAACATGGACTATGTTAGGGGTTTACCTAAAACCTGATAACGCATGATAGTATTTGGGTGATCATCGATAGACTCACCAAGTCGGCACATTTCCTTGCATTTAAGCAAACCAATACGATTGCTACGTTAAGTGCGCTTTATGTCAAGGAAATTGTTGTACACCATGGTGTACCGTTGTCGATTGTTTCGAATCGAGTTACGCTTTTCACATCGAAATTTTGGGAAGGATTCCAAAATGTCATGGGAACGAAGCTTCAACTTAGAATGGCGCACCATACTCAAAATGACGGCCAATCGGAAAGGATGATACAAATCTTGGAAGATATATTGCGGGCATGCGCTATGGACTTTCAAGGGAGTTGGAGCGACCAGTTGCCTTTTATCCAATTCGCGTATAACAATAGCTACCAGGCGAGCATTGGGATGGCACCCTACGAAGCGTTATACGGGAGGCGTTGTCGAACACCCTTGTGTTGGACAGAGGTAAGCAAGAAGAGCGTCTTAGGACCCGACATCATCTAGGAAACCGTGGAGAAAGTACAACTTATCAAGGAGCGAATCCGAACAGCATAGAGTAGACAGAAGAGCTACGCGAATAATAAGAGAAGACCACTCGAGTTTAACGTAGGAGACCACATATTCTTGAAAGTGAGTCCTAGGCCCAGAATCAAGGGATTCAGAAAGAGAGGGAAATTATCACCTCGTTATATCGGACCGTTCGAAATACTCAAACGAATTGGGGAGATGGCATATCGATTGGCGTTACCGTCACAACTCGTGGGAGTACACAACATTTTTCATGTGTCTATGCTCCGATAGTATCGTGCTAACCCATCTCATGTCATCGACTGGCAGGATGTGGAACTCAATGAGGACACTATATATGATGTTAAACCGCTTTGTATCTTGGATACAAAGGTACAGGAACCACGTAACAAGTTAATTAGGTATGTGAAAGTGCAATGGCGACATCATAGCCCAGAGGAGGCAACCTGGGAGTTAGAATCGGCTATACGGGAGAAGTATCCAGAATTATCTTCAGGTATGTAGTCTGAACCCACTGTGTGTTTATGAATTTCGGGACGAAATTCTTTTGTAAGGGGTGATAATGTAACACCCTAGATTTTCTTAGCTTGGGTTAGACCCGAAAGTGGGCTTTAAGCCTATGGGCCCAAAACAGCCCAATAGATAGTTTGGATGTAAGTCCAAAATTTTTAGTTAGTTAGTGGGGTGGAAACATAGAAACCTTGCCTTAGGATCCATGCATGCATAATATGAAATGAAAATAATCATTTTTTTTAAGAGTTTGAGTGTAAAGAGGAACTAAAATATATAAAATTATATATATATATATAGGTGTAGGGCGAGTGGGTTCCACACACTAAAGGAAAAACATGGGCAAATAGGGTGCGCCACATACTAGGGGGAATTTTGATTTTTTGAGAAGTCTTTTAAAAACAAAACTCTATCTTTTAAAGTGTGTAAAAAACTATAAATACCTATTTATCCTAGATCAATACTACATTATCCTCTTTAGTTAGATAATTATCCTCAAACTTGGAAAACAAGTATTAGATTACAACCATTAGATCATGTTTATCTAAACTCTAGTTAATCCTAACCATCCAAAAAGGTTTCCCAAATTCTAAATATTCCTTATTTTGAATTATCTACTAAAACTTAAATTCTATCCCTCTTTTATCTTTAATTTGTTGTAGATAATTACAACCGTTGGATTACCTTGATATTTGATCTTAACCATTCAAATTAGATATATTTTTGAAACTAAAAATCAGCCCCTTACGTAGAAATTATTTTCTACATTAAGCTAGCATAATTATTTTATTTTCTTAAACTAGTTTTGGATAATTCAAAGGGAGAGTTTCTAATTTTTCAAAGTGTGATGGGATAAGGAGAGGGGGGCAGTTTGAACCCTATAAAAACCCCTCCCCTGTCCCTAGTTCGACCCACACACACCTCTCAACTCTCTCGCTATCTCTCAATTTCTCTCTATTTTCTCTTTCAAGTTCAAGAAGAAGAAAACCCGAAAACCCTTCACATTCTCTTTTTCTCTTCTTCTTCGTTTCTTTTTCCTTGTTTCTACTCTTTTCTTCTAAAGCAATTGTGGAGGAAGAAAGCTTTATTTAAGCTTGGAGTTCTAGAAGACCTTCGGAGAAGAACCGTTCTTAAAGCCTTGAGGATTTTAAGCGAAAGAGGTAGGAAAAACCCCCATCCTAAACTTATTTTTTTTTAAATTCCCTTAAAATCGTTTATGAAAATATGTTTTCAAAAAGTTGTTTTACAAATCATCATGCTTTTAGAATTAGTTTTTCTACAAAATATATGCATATTTTCAAAAAGGTTATCTGCATTAAAATCGTATTGTTTTGGGTAAGTGATCATGAGTGTTTTGAATAATAAGCTACTTCAAGTCAAAATCGAAGATAAGAGGTTTAAAAGAAATCTTGGTTTATGTGACGTTGTTTAGAAAAGGCCTTAGTGACGTTCTCTCCACAAGAGAGGTTAATGGTGATAAAAAATATATCAATCGTCAGTTTGTCCAATGGGATGTTGTTGTCATGCGGGACGTTGTTTGTCTTAATTGACGTTGTATATGCCCTAGTGGCATCTCTGCAAGAGAGGTTTACCTAGATCTATCCAAAAGTAACAGAGGTTGGCGACCGTAATAGCCATTGGTAGGCTGTCGCGACTGCCCTGACGAACAAGTGGAAATATATATATAATAATATATATAAGGAAGGAAATGGTATACATATTCTATACTCAATCTTAATATTGAAACCGTGTTGGAAAAAGTATTCTGTTTTGCAAAAGTTTTTGCTAAAGATGTTTGTTTTTCTAAATCAAAAGACGTTTTCTTGTTTTTGAAAAGGATTTGGCAAAAAGCTATAACTAGCACCAGTTTTCAAAAGGTAAGTTTTCTAAAACTAAAGATCTTTTATTTCGGCATGCATACATGGGATTAGTGGGTACAACGTTTGTTTGAATTATTTGTTTGATTGAAAAGTTATGGTGTTAGTTACTTAACCTATGTTTTGGTTGTACCTACTGAGCTTTGCTCACCCTACGTTTTTTCCCCCACAGATCTCGGAGATAACCGGGAAGCTTATGCATCTAAAGCTGGAGTAGTGATCGTTGAATAAGAAGACAAGTAGGTTTTATTTTCTCTTAGCAAAATAATAAGTGATGTTTACGTCACATGGGTATTGGGATTCTAAGTATTCTTACTTCTCTTTCCTTTTGGTATAAAAAATGATTCAGTTTCTTTTCTTTCATTATCATTGTTTCAAGAACAAGTTCTTTAGATCTATTTTGAATAAAGTATTTGAGGTAGTTCTTTACATTTTTTCATACCTCTTGTCAAATGCTGTTAAAATACACAAGCTGAAGTTTATGTATGTTCTCTGAACTGAGTAACCTAGAATTAGGCTCTGGCCAAAAAAGGAAATTGGAGGTATTTGAGTCTAGTTTCTATAGAATCAAACGGTTCCTGAATCCGATTTGAAACATACCAGATATACCCTTTTCTCTGAACTGTTACAAATCAGTCTTGTAATCCCTATGTTTTCAATTGTGTATTTGCACTCTTGAAATTCCATGCTTCCGTACCTATTCACCCTTAGTAACACCTCGAAGTTCGGATCGTGGATTCGACTCGAAAATGTATTGGACCATTGGAATCCGAGGTTGAGATGTTACAAGTGTCATGATCAGAAATGATAGATTTAGGTAAACTATGTAGGCAGAAGACCTCCTTGAAGAAGCCACATTAACAACATTTGTAGTCTTTTTTTGCTAGCAATGAAATGAGCCATTTTGGAGAAGCGATCTACTATTATAAAGATTGAATCCATACCTCTTTGAGTATGTGGTAACCCCATAATAAAATCCATACTAATGCCAGTCCATGGCTTACTTGGGATTGGTAACAGCATGTACAATCCAGAATTAGTTGCAACTTCCTTCGAAACTTGACATATATGACAACAAGTAATGAATCTGTCCACCTTTTCATTAAACCAGGCAAGAAATAACGATTAGTGATTAGCTTTGAAGTCTTTTTCGCCCAAACTGACCTTCTCCATGAAAATTGAAGTATGGAAACAATCCCATACTTTGAGTATGAAAATAATCGATACATTAAAACTTCATTTCTCTCATCATTTGCTTGAAGTAAAGCAAATGATCAACTAGATCAGATTCACCTTTAAACATGTCCAATTTTGGAATCTGAATCTTTTTAGGTAAGATTACTTGTAACAAAATGTTGTGGAACGGTGAATCTCTTTCTTTCTCCATTAACATTGAAGTAATCCAGTCACTCGTCAGAGTGTATGCATTCTTTATTATTTCGGATAAATCTTCCTTGCTTTTTTGAAATAAAATCTTCGAAATCACTCCTAGGTTGACTTTTTTTAAAAATAAAAATAAAAATAAAAATTTTAAATTCTTTCAAAAAAAATTTTTCCAATCGACGAAGTCCGTTAATGATGAATATGACTATGCTTCTCTCCAATCCTTCGAGTATACTAATTCACTTTTCACTTCTTCACTAAATTCCTATTAAACAAAAAGAAAACACCTAAAACGTGAAAAGCAACTGAAATAACTAAGTAAAAATGAAAACCAATTTTTTGTTTTTGGAAAAGCTAAACTAACCGAAATTAATAGATTAATTTAAAAAAAATTATACTCGCAAGTGCACGAATCATTTGTAGATATGGCTCGTATTACGAGGTCGATCCCATGAGGATAAAATAGGTTAAGAACTAATGAAGAAAATAACGCAAATGAATAAACCACTAATAAAAACTAAATTGATTTTGACCAATAGGACTAATTACTAAGGTTTTGACAATCCACTTTGTATAATTCATTATAATTATATGTATGGATGTTAATTTTCTTCTCGGTCACTACATACTAATCTAGTATTGCACCAAATTAGTATGGAATGAGATTTGAACTTGAAAATCCTATTTTAAAACAATCTGAAATATTATTTCACTTCACTTGAAAGATCAAAAATAAATTAATCGGTGTATCCAAATTACTGTAAAAATACAGATTATCTACTTTTAGTATATTACTTTACAAAATAAAGTCAATAATTGATAGAAAATATCTCAAACTGCAAGCAAGATCATCACATGTGTCCAAGGTTTCAGTCCCAACAATTATTAGAAGCTAGAACACATAAAACGTTAATAAGAAGAAAATTAAATATTCACATATCATTATTTTGTTATCTACAAATCTTCATCATCAACCCTAGTGGGGAGTTTAGCCACACATATTTGGAGAAACAAATGAGATAGATACATAATAATCTATTGAGTTCAAACAAGTATACTTACAAAAATATTTCAAAGTTACACCCTGGTTACACTCCTCTCTACTGATTTATCCTCATGGCAGTAAGCTTCTCTTTCGTTCTCCTATTCCTACTGCTTAACGGCAGCCCCCAAGATCAGAACAGAAGCAGCCATCCTTCAACGGCAGTTCTCCCGTCAATGGCAGTTCTCCCTTCCTCTCTATTTGCCACCTCCCCAACAACCCACTGGTCTCTCTCTTTCTCTCCTGATATCGTCTACCCGCCCCTTGGCCTTTCTCTCCTCTCTGGTCTCTCTTTCACGGCATAATCAGCTCCCTTCAAATAGCCATTGTTCTTCTTTTTTTTTTTCTTTTTTTTTAATTCATTCACACTCTTGTACCCACGCTGCCACGCGCACCCACTTACGCAATACACAGTACCCCTTTTTTGAGTTTTTTTTTCTTATTATTAAGAGGACGCCTTGAGGTTCCTGAGGCAACTAGAATGGCGTAAATGGTGCCTTCGAGGCTGAAGGCCTTTTTGAAAGACTTAGAGTTTGCTCGCCAACTCCAACTTTCAGCGGTAATTATAGAAGGCGATTCTCAACTTTTGGTTGATGATAGACTAAAGTATCCCTGGCGAATACAAAGCATCATTCTCGACTGCAAGAAGATTATATCATCCTTCCTTAATATTAGGATTCAGTCTGTTCCTAGGCAGGCTAATAATGCTGCTCATATTTTGGCTCGCTATGCTATTTCTAATAGCATAAATGCATGTTGGCAGGTAACCCCTCCTCCTTGTATTGCCAGCCATGTGTTGGCTGAAAAAACTGCTTTTTTGAATGATCAATAAAGTCTTTTCTTCTCCCTCAAAAAAAAAAAAAAAAAAAGAGGACGCCTCCCTGCAAGAACCACTAGCCAGATTTTTGGCGAGCTTAAAAATCTTAGAATGATGCAGTTTTCTATGGCGATAATCTTTAAGCTGATTAGTAGATCGTCCTCACAACACATCAGCTCTGGGGTTATCTTGATGCGAGCCCATTGTTGTTTTTGAAAATTCAATGTCCCTACGGTTGTCAGACTCACCCGAAAGTGTGTAACTAAAGAGAGGGATAAAATCTACTACAATTTAAAAATTGTTTACTTGAATCTAAGTCTAAAACAAAAATCTCAAAATAGAGTATTGACTTATTCGATTCTTAATATGCAGAATTAAGAACAAGAACCAAATATTTGAATCTTAATGAAATAAGGACATCTGAACATAGAGATTTTTGTTGACAAAGAAAACCCAAACTGGAAAAAACCTCGAGATCTAGTCCAGTCGAAACAATCCATTAAGTTAACAAGAACTTACAAACCATTACCCACTGACTCAAGACTCGAACTCCACGATCTGATCAGCTGGATATAATCTCCACGACTCGAATCCATGAACCGCAACTTAGTTTATCTCCATACGATGCGTCTCCAACTCGGAAGCCACCAAGACCCGCAACACGAACAATCACCCGAATCCACGAGTAACCAACACATACAAACTTGAATCCATAAGTTCACACACCGGAAGTCCATCAGCAAACCTCAAACAAAAGTTTAAAGACTAAAATTAGAAGGATTTAGTCTTCTTCAATAAGCATATAAGCTAGAAGTATGAATGTAAAACTCCCAGCTATTGAATTGTGTGAGATCAATAGAAGTAGGGTTAACAAAATCCTTTTATAGAAGTATACGTCATCCAAGTATATTTAGGAAACTCCTAAAATAAATTGAGGTCGGTTAAGAATCCCATTCAAACAAGAATTTGAATTTTAGCAACTTTTAAATGCGAATTCCAACGTTGATTTCGATATGAACAAGTTTTCTATCAAAAGCAAACACTCATGTTGAAGGCATTTTTGAAAGCAACTATGTTCCTATATAAAGCAAGTTTGTCTGTCTTTACGATCAGCCTGTTGATTTCAAAACCCAAATGTTCCTATCGAAAGTAAGCTATATTATTTTTCAGAATAGAGATTGAACTTCATTTAGAAAGCAACAAGGTAATATCGAAATTAAACAAAGTAGTTTGTCGAACTGACTTTGCTTTCCATTTCGAAACTAAATGTCTGATATCGAAATCAAAGCTTTGTGTTTTCACATAAAGCCTTGGTTTCGAAATTAAAATGATGATATAGAAATCAACTAACCTATGAAAGATTCTAAGGGTTAAAAACACCATAAAACTTCCATTCTAAGTAGAATAACTTCCCTATGGTCTTAAATGAAACTAACCACCTATGATGATACTAGGTAACTAAGCCACTTACCATCCTAAGATGTTTTTCGGTGGTGTTAAATATGAGCTCTTCTGCAAGTCGAATCTCCTTCTTCTTCAAATTATAATGACCAGATCATAGAGGCTACATGTTAATTCTAACTCAAGTTACATAGACTTATTGAATTTGATTTGACAAGCAAATTGACAAACCCAAAGAGGAAACTCATGGATCTAATAGTTCTTTGTAAGAGTATTTTTAATGTCAAAAAATATAGGGGTCAGTGGTGGAATTCAAGATGGTCATTTTGAGCGTTTAGTCTACAAGGCTTTATATGTAGGTAAATTTAGTACACTTGGTAATTTTGTGTATGTTTTTGGGGTGGGGGGGGTGATATTAAGACATCCAAAATGGATGGAAAGGATGCTTGGTTAAAGGATTCCCCTAAAATGTTTAAATGATTATGGGGTTCATTTTACTAGGGGTCTCTCAATTTTTTTCACCCCACCCTTACTACCATTATATGCTCCACCACTGCCAACACTACGCCCATGCCACCATCACCTTCCTCACCGCCGCCATCCTCACTCTATGAAATCCCTATCTCTCTCTAAAAATAAATCTAAGAAACCCACAAAACCCATTGCCACCACAAATAACACCTCAACCACCATCACCTTCCCCACCCTCTCTCTCTCTCTCTCTCTCTCTCTCTCTCTCTCTCTCTCTCTCTCTAAACCTATATCTTAAAAAAAAAAACCCACCGCCACCCTAAGATCTGGAAAAAAAATTTGACTATCATTGTTGGTCAAGGATGAAGATCAAAATCGATTTCGAATTTTACTAGTCGAAATCACGAATTTGACCACCAATAGTTGATTTTAATCTTCATCCTCGACCAACAATGGTCAATTTTTTTTTCCTTTAGCTCTTTTTCTCTCTCTTTCTTTATCTTCCCCCTTTCTCTCTTCAGACCTCTCTCGTTCTCCTTGTCTCTCTTTTCTCTCTTTTGTGGTGGTGATGGTGGTGTTAGTGTTGGTGTTTAATGTAGGGCAATATTCAGAAAGGCTCATAAATCTAAGAATAGAGTAATAGATAACTAATTCTCTAGAATAAATTTCATTAATCATCAAAAAATATCTTTAATTTTAGTTTTTAGAGGTCTTTATATAGATAACTCCTGCATAACAAATTAGAAACCTACTAAAATACTAGAAACTTATTCCCTAAGGTATCTACTATGTATAAGAAACTTTCTAAACCTTCCTAAATAGGCCCTAAATAATAAAAACGAGGTTCACTTATTTTTATTAAATATAAATATATAAAATCACATAAATAAAATTAGATTGTAATTTATCTCAAATCATCCTTCATGAGTGTTGGTGCTAGTGTTGGTGTTGATGGCGTGGGTGGTGGGGTGTATTTTTTTTTGGGTGGGGTGTAATTTTTTGAAGAGGAGAGCGCCTAACAAATATCCACTAGAATCTCTCCATTTGGAAGTAAAGCCCAAAAAATGAACATCCCTTCTATCCATTTTGTATGCCCTAATAACAGACCCCAAAAAAACGTTTTATGAAATACAACTGTTATTTTCTGAAGGGAACTGATATTTCAGCCCAACTACAAAAATGTTAGGGAAAAATTCAGTGTTCATAATGTAATGGCCACCCTTTCAAAATTCAGAAGCTATAAAAAATACAATAAATGATTTGGCATGAACAAATTCTTAAACCACTTTACGTTTCCTTTTGGTATATTTTTAATTTTTATTTTATTATATTGCATGTTTAATTCTTGCAAACATACTGATTTAAAAATCATAACATTTCTTTCATCTTTTTCAGTGCACTGCTAAATTAAATCTGATCCATCTAAATTCGAAATTTTAAGATCTAAGGGCCACATTTACTGTTCAATGTTGTATAGAAAAAAAAATGTATTAAAAAAAATTGCTTATATTTTCAATGGAAGAATGTAAATAATACAATCGAATGACTAGAAGGAGAGAATATTTTGATTTTATATTAAAAAACAGCCGACGATCAAAACCCTTACAATATGTTTTTGTTGAACAGGCTGCAACTTTGGGTGATTTCCCTGCACCTATGTCCCTCTCTGCCATTACTTCTTTCATTGGTGCCATTCTAACCATGCTCGTAAAAATGGTTGAAGAACGTGGGCTAATCTTGAGCTTGCCCTATGTGAGGACAGGAGATCTTGTTGGGTATGCCCTACTGGTAAACAAGCCTTTCTTTCTTGCTTTTTTTTTTTGTGTATATATATTTATTTATTTAATTATGGAGTTTTAGAAAAAAAAAAGTCCATGTAAAAAAAATCATTATGTCTAAAAGTAGGGACTAAATTTATAAAACAAAGACTAAAATCATAATGACTTTTTTTACATTTTCTATTAAAATTATTTAGAAAAATAATTTGAAATTCTCGGGTGCATGAAGGCAATTTAATAAGGGTCAGGTTATATAGCCCCTTCTTATATAGCCCCTTTATATAAACCCTTGCTTATGGGGCCCACATTTAATGCATCCGGGAGCTGATTTGTGGAGAGGATGTTCTCTTCACTATGTACTTCATCGTATTAAAAAATCGGCAGTGCTAGGATTACAGAATTTCCTACCGAATTCTGTACAGCAGGCACAATTCACGGTGAGATGCATATCACTTTGGGATAGGGTGCGAATTACGAAGAGATGTATATCACTTTGACCGTTG
This sequence comes from Macleaya cordata, assembly GCA_002174775.1. Classification (NCBI taxonomy): domain Eukaryota; kingdom Viridiplantae; phylum Streptophyta; class Magnoliopsida; order Ranunculales; family Papaveraceae; genus Macleaya; species Macleaya cordata. Next base: position 59,710 of record MVGT01000390.1, on the reverse strand, counting down.
GATGGTTGAGTTGTAGCAAATTCTATAGGAATTTGCTGTAACTCAAGCATTTCCGTTAAAAAATCAGCTTGTTTTAAAACTTCTAACTCATCCAAATTAGCCCTTAAAAAATTTACAAGTTTTAAACTTTTATTTTGACCGTTGATTTAAAACGGGTAGATTTGAGGTTACAAGTTTTAGATCAGACTGATTTCACGTAACTATGTTCTCCTCACCGTGTAGATCATTTTCTTAAAAAATCAGTCCCTGAATACATTTCATGTAGGCTCCACAAGCGAGGGGTTATATAAGGAGGCTATATAAGGGGGCTATATAACCAGACCCATTTAATAATTAAACTAAAGCATAATAAACCTTAAAATACGGTTGATGGTCTTGGAGATGTACTGACTTGAAAGTCGTAGAGAACACTTACTAAATCGTTGAGGAACTTACTTTTTAGAGAGATTTCACTAAAACTTTTCTATTATGGTTTGTTTGGAAGGGGGATTCCAAGGTAGGGATTCAGTGGGGATTATGGATTTATGTTTCTCTGGTCTATTTGGCAGCTAAGAATCCCTGGAAACTTATTTTCCGGAGAAACATGTTTTCTAGAAAATCCCTATTTTGGAGTCCCACCTCCCCCCTTAGAATTTGTTGGAATTCTAAACTAAGGATTCACTATGTATGGACCCAACTCAATGCAGATTACAACCCACAAAATTAAAATAATAAAATAGAGATTTTCCTTAAATTTTAAATTTCAGCTAAACAAACCAAATGATTCAAGCTTCCAAGGATTCATGAATCCATAGATTCTCTTGTGGTTGCCAAACAAACCAAAAAATTCATATTTCTAGGGATTCATATTTCCAAGAACTCATGTTTTCCAAGGAAAATATGAATTATACATCCAAACACACTATTAAATTATTATTATGAGTTGTTTGGTTACAGAAATACCAAAATATGACCAATATTAAGTATTCATCACAATAACTGCACTACATAACCCAAAATATCTCTTTGGACTTACCAATGTCATCTCTAGGACTAACCCAAGTAGTAATCCTTAATTAGCCCAAAAGATGGTACTCAAGGCACTTAATTCAAACACTCAAAACTAACCTAGATATCAAGTATAATAGTATAATTAAATTTGGTGGTTTCTCTCCCCCGGTATAGGGTGACATCTCTTTGTCTGTAGAGTTTTGCTAGAATAACACCAGAATTTGACACCTGAATATTACATCTCCTTTTTAAAAATGGTATGAGGGGCTAAAATAGAATTAATATTTTTTAAGCAACTGCTATGATTAGTTTCCAATCAATAAAGTAAGCATATATAATCTTTGGTGTCAAAATCTGGTGTCCCTGTAGTTAAGTCTTTGTCTGTATGTGGGAGCAATCTTCTCTTCGTATATAGTGGTGACTTCTCCTCGTCTGTGAGGGAGCTAGACTTACGTAAGTTCGTAGTGGTTCCTTTGCGCTCATTCTTTACGCATATTAGTGATGTATCTAAGCTATTTTAATATACTTATGGGCAGAAGAAATAATACACTTAACCTGTTAACTAATCTTTATATTTTTCCCAAAAAAATACATTAAATACTAAATTATGAATTTTTCAACAGTAACATACTAACAATTAGCCATTGACCTCTCTTACAAATCCAAAGAAAAAACGCGTATTACCATTATAATTTAAGTAGTATATGTTTTGGCAATCTATCAACCACAAGAATGTGTTGTCCGTGCTAAAACATGAACTGAATTTTAAAAAAAAAGAAAGATTTATATATGTATATTATGTAAATTAGATTCTCTATTTCCATACATTTTAAATTCTATGTATTTTTTGTGGAAAATATATATATATATATATATATATATATATATATATATATATATATTTGTGTATAAAAAAGAAGAGTTATGTAACAGGTGGATTATAAAAAGCTTTTCCTAAGAGATAGCGTTATAAAAACTCAAAGTGTCAATTATTATAGAGTGAGGCTATATAGCCCCTCTTATATAACCCCCTGCATGTGGGGCCTACATACAATACATTCAAGGGCTGATTTTTTGAGAAGATGTTCTCCTCATTATGTATATCATCATACTAAAAAATCAACTTGTTCTAAAACTTCTAACCCCCTCAAATTAGCCCTTAAAAATTTGGTAACTTTTAAACTTTTATTTTTACCGTTGATTTACAGGGGCAGATTTATGAGGTTAGAAGTTTTAGAACCAGCTGATTTCAGGCGAGTATATTCTTCTTACCATGTAGATCATCCTCTCCATAAATTAACCTCTTGATGCATTTTATGTGGGTCCTACAAGATAGAGGGGTTATTATTGGGCTATTTATGGGGGGCTATAACCTCACTCATTATTATATATGATATATAGCTATAATTTATCTGAGTACATTTAACGAAAAGCCCATTCCTCTTGCAAACGGTTTTTTTGAACCTAGGCCCTACAAAGCCCAGTCTACTTGAAATCTAAAAAACTAGTTTCGGAATTCAACCAACCCAAGTCCAAATTAATAATCAGATTTGATGAGTAAACTAATGCAACTTTCTTGGCTAACTAATTAGTCTAATTTGATCATAATAATCATATAGTATATAATTTTGATGAAGTGAAGTAGTGCTTAAATTTGTGGTACATAATTAAACATACATGCAGGGAGGTGTAGTGAGTGGAGCATGCACGAGTTTTAACGCATGGGCAATGAAGAAAAGAGGGCCTGTTTTTGTTTCTACATTCAACCCCATTGGAACCGTCTGCTCCGTCATTCTTTCTGCTCTCACCTTAGGAGATTCTATTACTCTAGGAAGGTATGTCTCTTTTCCTTTTCAATTTTTTTTTTATTATTTTATTATATATTTCTCTCCTTAATTTAATGTTTATTCTCAAAAAAAAAATTGAGAGTTTTAAAATAAAATTCAAAAATGGGCCTAAGTTTAACTTCCATCCGAATTAAAAATTGATTTTTAAATTTAGCTCAATAATTATTTGCGTATTGTTTGCATATATCGTTTACATACTGATTGCATATATATATATATATACTGTTTGTATACCAATTAGGCTAAACTTAAAAAATAAAAATTTGCCAATGCAATGTTCTTTTTAATTCTACATATAGGATACTCTTTTTTAGTGTTTTAGAAAAAGATAGCCACACCGCATGGGCTCCATCTGTGGATGTTTCAAGAGTTAGCCCGACTCTAGTTTAATAACTATGCTGTGGAGTAAGCGTAGCTCCTCAAACGTACATGGGTATTTTTTCTTCTTTTACTTTTAATACTTTTTTATCCTGTTTTCGTTTTAACTACATTGTAAAAGGATAAAAGTTTCCAGTTGTTTGCCCTAATACTAAAGATAAATACATCACAGGAACAAAAAAGAAAAAAGTAATTTATTTTTAAAATCCTAGAGGTTTAATTATTAAACTAACACACATCAAATAATCCAAAAAATGCATTTGTTTTCTTTTAATTTTTTACTTAGGTTTCTCTCCTCTTTATTACATATCTCTACCAAATTAAGACTCCTCTCTAAGTTCATCACATGTAGAATTAATCCTACACAAAAAGAAATTCCTGCATGCATCACATTTGTTGTGCTACTATTTTCTTAATTAAATGCATGTGCAAGAGATTGAGAACTTTTTTTAAAAAAATTATGAACAAAAGATCAATTATTTGCACTAGAGAACCTGGCCCATATTACTTAGGCTCTAATGTGTCAATTGTATATGACCCGGCCGAAGCTAGTAAACATAAGATAGGGAGGAGTGACATCATATAAACAATACAAAATTGCTCTAAAGGTAAGTAACCAATTATCGAGTATTACAATCTTACCGAGTAAATTTTAAATGAATAATGCTAGTACTGTCAGGATGACTCCCAGGATGACTCCATGATGAGGTGGCAAGATCTGCTTCGAACATGAAAAAGTAAAAAGTAACTTTAGACAAGTAGATCCTGTCACCTCATCCTGGAAGTCATCCTGAGTCGATGGGGGTATGGGTTCAATGAGAAATTAACACCTGTCCCAGTATCTGGTGTAATTAATTAATGTATTTTTATATTTTCACTTGTTTGTGGAATTGAAGTAAATGGGAGCCGGCCCAAATTATCAGACTAGAAGGGTAGGTCCCATATTTTGTTCCCATTCCCCAAACCGTAGCCCAAATAATCTCAAACCCGAATAACTCTCAAATCTGACAACCATGATACATAAACATGCCCTCCTATTTCCCCAAAATATCTCATTTGTAACTTATTTTATCTCATAATAGCATTCCTTACACAATAAATTATTGCACACGAAATCCATTATTTCACATAAAACTTATTATGTCTCATAATATCATTCTTTACGCAATAGAAAGTTGTACATGGAATCCCTATTTAACGATTTTAAATCCATTGCTTGCGTTGTATGATCACATGCTACGCATATTAATCTCCGACGATCCTAATAGGTACACGGTACATCACTTAACGTTTGAGTTACCTAGCTATATTTCATGTACAACTTATTTTATCTCATAAAATTACTCTTTAAGCAATAGATAAGACCGCACACATTCTATGTGCAACAATCTATTGCATAAGGAGTGATATTATAAGACAAAATAAGGTGCATATAAAATTATAGATTCCATGTGCAATAATCTATTGTATAAGGAATTCTATTATGAGATACAATAAGTTGCATATGAGATATTTAGGAAAAATGAGAGGGCATGTTTATATGTCATGGTCGGGTTGGGTTTGAGAGTTATTTGGGTTCAACTGGACTGGTTTGGGAAAGGAGGGAGGGGAATGGGGGTATACTTGGAAGAAAAAATGGGACCACTACTTTTAGTATAATATTTTGGGCCGGCTCCTACAATGCCTTTTTTTTTTAAATCTAATCTATATTGTTTGCACCTCTCTGTAAGTTACTTTATTTACAGTAAAAGTTGGCTGTTCTTTTACAGTGTTTGGTGCTAGTGTCGCCATTCACGAAGTAGGTTATCTAGGGTTTGATGCATCTTCTTTGCTTCAGGTTTCAAACGACGGTGAATTGGTGATAAATATTAAAACTTTTTCAGTAAAAGTAAGATTATAATCAACTCTCAGTTTTGCAGTTTTTATACCTTCTATATGCTTAAAACTTGGTACCCATTTATCTTCCATTCCCCTCTTTTAATTTTCAAAGTGGAATACGTGCACATTCGATTGATCTTACTGGGAAGGTCCTTAACAATTAAAAATATCCCTAGCTATTTTATCCAATTTATCTTCTATTAAATCATCTCAAGTCACATGTATTTGAGTTTTAATCTCTGTTCTTGTTCTGATTCTGTGTTCTTTCTTTTTTATTCACTTTATTAAATCATCTAATGTGTTTTACCCAGCGATCTCGAACCCAGATTTCACGAGATGAACTCGTCTCAATTGGTTAATTAGTTGGTTTAAATTTTAACAATAATTCTGGCGTTCATCAATGTTCTTTTATTAGTGGGAGAAGAAACAAAAGGGTATTTTTGGAAAAGCAATATACTTTTCTAGAAAAACATTAATTATGGTAAATAGTGGGAACTGGTGCCAATTTCTAGTTTGAAACCCATAACCCCAATCGAAAGTGCCCACTTCTAAAATTTACTCCAATCTTTTATAGTTTCAACTAGTTGATCGAGTTATTACCATGAGACTAACCCCCACCCCCTCCCCACACACGCTACATGTACGTGGGTTGGTTTTTCTCCAATAACTCACTTTGTTACGTGCATTTGAGTTGGCAAATTATGCGGTGCGTTATTTGGTTAAGCCCTTTACAAACTCATTTTGCTCTCGTAGTGCGTATGAGTTCGAAAATTATACTTGTTATTTGGTTAAGCCCTTCACAAATTCTAAACTCTAAATTCCCAAACAAACTCACTTTGCCCCCTCACATGCGCTACACGAATGTGATTTGGCGAACCCACCCCCCACACCACTGCCTAAAGATCATCACTATAAAAAAGGTAGCCCTTAGGTCATCTTTACGCGCATGTGAGTTGACAAATTATACCGCATGTTATTTAGTTACCCTTTACAAACTCTAAACCCTAAATCTTTCAACAAACTCACTTTTTCCCTCACATGCATAGCAAATTATGCGACAGTTATTTGCTTAGCCCCTTCACAAACTTACTTTACCCGCTCATAGGCGCTACGCGCGTGTGCGTTGGTTATCCCCCATCAAACTCACTTTTTCCCCTCACAAATGCTACACGCATGTGATTTGGTGAACCCACCCCCCATACCACCGCCTAAGATCATCACTATAAAAAAAAAGTCAGCCCTAGGGTCATTTCTTAACGCGTGTGAGTTGGCAAATAATGCAGCGTATTATTTGGTTAACCCGTTCACAAACTCTAAACTCTAAATCCCATAACAAACTCACTTTGTCCCCCTTGGACGCACTACACGCGTGTGATTTGGCAAATCCACCCCCCACACCCACCTTAGATCATCACTACTAAAAAAGTCAGTCCTTGGATCATCTCTACATGAGCGCACAAATAGGTGTAAGTAAAGTGTAAGAATAAAATGGGTATTAGGTGGGCCCACTTATTGATGATGTATAGGCTGATGTGACTTAGATGTTGAGGAGATCATCTTCAAAAAATTCAGCCCTTAGATCAACTCCATACAACCCCACTGACAAATCTAAACTAAGTGTAAATAAATAAATAATGTTTCGAGATATATTTGGTATTTTTTAAAAATATGTTAAATTCATACACGGCTCCTATACGGCTCAAATGAAGCCGCATACGAGCTGCATTATATGTTAGAGACGGATAAATAACATATTAACAGGTTTCTTACTCTTATCAAGGACAATACGCTTTTTGGTACCCTTTGGACTTTTTCATAGGTATAGTTGATTGGAGAATTCTATTTGCTGACCACTGTATTATTTTAACACCCCACATATTTTACACTCTGTTTACACCTTGCTTATGGGGCTCACATAGAGATGATTTAAGGGTTGGTTTATAGTGATGATGATTTTTTTATAGTGGTGATCGTCTTAATAGAAAGTCACATTGTTCCAAAACATTTAACCCATAAAAAATTGGTTGAAATTGATGGTAAAATGGATGGTTCAACAAAAAGCTTAAACTTTAAGTCAACTTTTGATTAGGTTAAAGGGTTTTAGAATGATATGATTTCTCGCACAGATAATCTACATGACAAATAGATCTTCCTCAAAAAATGACCTTAGATCATAACCATGTGGGTTCCTAAACAAGGTGTAAATGGAGTGTGAGAATAAGAGGGGTATGAAAATAAGGAAGTGCGGTGCAAGTAAAAGTGTTCCTTAGTAGGTCAATCAATTCGTGTTTCTAGCCATTTGAACTCCCAACTAAGATGACTTCAACTGTGTGCATGGTTTCGCAGTCTCATCGGTATGTTTCTGATGTTTACCGGTCTTTATTTCGTGCTATGGGCTAAGAAGAAAGAAGGGTTCGTGGTCCATGAGGATGAAGCACCAAAAAGTTATGATGCGGAGAAGCCTCTCTTATGCTAATTCACTCCCGATCTGATTCGTTTGTATATTTTGTACTAAGCTAGCTAGACATAGTTAGACACCATGATTTGTGAAGTTCAACATAGTTTAATTCAAACATAACTTGTGTTATGTCGATGTGGGTCGACCAATGTTGTTTAATATGTCGATATTGAATCTAGTGATTTGTGTAAATTCAATTTCCACTGGTTAGACTGTTAAAAATAAAATTTGAATTGGTTAGATTATAAAGATGATGAAATTTTTAAAAGGGGAGGCATGCACCATTTATGTATTATGTCACAACATATTATGCAGGTCAACCCGTAGTCCAAAACTAAAGTTTGGATAAATTTGACCTCTAATTAAGGGGCTGATCTTGGGGAAGCTGATTTGAATGGGGGAAGTAAATATTGTTGGGCCTTTGAGCTTTGGATGAAGGGGAGCTCTTCGTATAATTACAACCCTCCTCTACCAATGTTGAGCTTCGAGAATGTTCAAAGATGCCGAGAACATTCGACCTCACTTAATTCTCACTTTCTCTTGTTCTCTCTCCAGTCTTGTTCCCAGAATGGAATCCCCTTTTTTAGAGAAAATGGAGGCTATCTATAAAAGGAGAGGAGGGGGTGAGTTGGCATAGTTGGACCCCTCCTCTTCCCTCATTTTCGCCCTCTTCACAGTCAACGAAGGGCAGGTAGAGTCTACAAATCTTGCCATTTAGCAAATCCGGCTCCATGTCGACTATGTTAGGGAGCTAAGTGGGCACCAGTAACAACGCTTGGTGTAATACTCCAAATTTTAGATCCTAAGTAAACCCGTATGCAAGATCTGAAACTCGTTGTGTTAGTCGATAATGAGGAGACAATCCTATCTAAATTTTTTTTCTAATCAGGAAAGGGTTGAAGGCAATTTCCAAGATGGCTTACATCTGGCGGGAATTTCATACAATGAGTGGGTTTCGTTCAACGGCCTGTTTAGAGAGATCATCCAAGGACAACGATGTGACATGGTTATATAATGACCAGTCCTGACTCCAAAATTTCTCCAGAGTTCGTTTTAGGTCGGTTCAAGTTGAATCATAGCTTTCTGGGGACTAGACCCTGAGATGAACGTCTTGGTATCTGTTTTGAATTTTTTTAGCTTTGGGAGGTGGGTCAAATACTGTCCACAAAAACGTGATCAGTACGCCTCGCAAGTTTTCTAGTAATACACCTGTGTTGTGCATGAGGCTTAACTCCCTGGTCCTTTCCCAAAAAATTATGATATTTTGCCTGAGTAAAGCTGACAACCTTACAAACAACTTTTGGGAGTATAGCTTGCCAGATTTTTCCTCCAAGGTCATGTTTTAGGTCAGTCAAGTTGGGTCAATGCTTTTTCAGCACGTGCCACTCTAGTTCGAGTCCAACCCTAATGATTACAGAGAAGTTCCGGGTAAAGGTTTCCTATCGCATTTCCCAGTCTTGTTACATAACAACTCTACTAGTGTCATGTTTATGAAAACTAGTGTGGATAACATAAAGTGGCCTTCTCAGGCTATCACGTAACAATCAATTTTAACAACTACAGACAAAAGATACAACTTTTGTTCAAGTCTAGTCCAAACCATATACATTTTACTTTCATAAAATGTTGTGTTCTATTCCACAAACAAGAACCAACTAAATGCATCAGCGAATATGAATATTTCAAAAGGAAACTAGTTAAAACTAAGTACATATCATCCATCCAGCATCCTTGTGCGCTTGGCATTGCAACTCCATCTACGAGCTCTGCAAGGGGGGTTCATATTCAATTATCTCATTGGTCAAGGAACCACCTCTGATTTTTACGACATTTTGGACAAGCGGACACAACCATGGATGGCAGCGCTTTGGGGCCTGTAGTGGCCAAATTCGCAGACAGGTCCAATGGTCCATTGACCGAAAGGCTTGCACCTTTTACCAGGCCCAAGAGCCCATTAGCCCAAGATCAATCTCTATTGGTCCAACATCCGAAAGTAGATAAGGGTTGACTAGTTCGAATTAGGAGATCAGTCCACACAGGACTCCCTAACCGTCGTCATATCTTTAGGATTGACGAGTTCAAATGAGGAGCTCAGTCCTCACAAGACTCTGAAACCGAAGAAATATCTCCCTGAGATTTGGTAGAATTATCCCGAGATCCCAGGATGACTGATCTGGGTTCCCTTCCTATAAAAGGAGAATGGGATCAGATGGGAAGGTCTCTCGGACTCTCTCACATTTTTTCTAAAAAACTTTCCACAACTTCAGAACGATCATTCTCGCAGCTAACCTTCTACGGAGGGAATACATCTACAGGGCAAAGATCGAACGACTAATACCCCATCTTCCGTCACTCCCGACCACGATCGCCAGAGATAGGTGATATAGATCCTCTCGCTTCTCCTTGTTCTCCGTTTATTTTTTATTTTTTGAAGTTTAACTAACTTGACCGTCGGAGACCCTTAGGCCAGCACCACCCCGACGCCTAGGAATCTTCACGTTCGATTTGCATTTCTTCCTGTGCAGGCTGTCGGTGCCCTGATCTAAAATCAATTGTGGAATTTGCGGTCTACAATTTGGCGCCCACCGTGGGCCTCGACAATCATAATCCGGGGATGAAATCTTACTGCACGAATCAATCAACAAAACTCACAATCCGATTATGGCCGGACAATTAGAAGAAGGTGAAGTTGATGTCAACGCGCAACCTAACACACATATGGCTCAACCCACAGATCCTACCATCGCGAGGCTGCTCGTCCTTGAAGCAGAAAATGCAGCCATGAGAGAAGAAAATCAGGCGCTTCGTGAAAATTTGGGCTCACCATTGACTCTGACCACTCCTCAATCAAGGCAATCCCAAGTCCGATTCAGAGAACCAGTTAATCCAATGCAACCGTTAGATCGAACTCACATGAGACAAGGACGACAGACGCGGTTCCGCGACAGACGGTTATGGCCAAAACAGTCACGAGAACAAGAAGCACCATCGTCGATCCCAGTCAGCAATTGACACCAAACGGTCAGCCAAACCCCATTGCAGAAAGCGGCGAGGCCATTGGCAGTCAACACTTACAGTCGACTGCGCTCCAGCTGACTGCAATAAATCATGACCAATGGGTCGGTACATATATGTCGACTGGAGGAATACATGATCACGACATCGCCTTAAGGTTGGCCCAGATGGAAGCCCTCATCAGTAGAATCCCAGGCATCCCTGCTCCAATCAAGAAGAGCATGTCGAGTAGCTACGCCGACTCACCTTTCGTCAATGAGATCGCACTAGTCGAAATGCCAAGGAAGTTCAGTCTACCGAACATGTTTACAGCGGCGATTCTAAGAGACCTTCGTGAAGCATGTATGTGTAAAGGGTTTGGATCTAGCCTGATAGGCCCGGCCCTGTGTAAGGGGTTTGGATCTAGCCTGATAGGCCCGGCCCTGTGTAAGGGGTTTGGATCTAGCCTGATAGGCCCGACCCTGCAATGGTATACAAATCTACTTAATAATTCTATTTCTTCCTTTGCTCAACTCACATATGTTTTTGTCGAGCATTTCGCTAGCAACAGGAAACTGGAGAAACATTCGGACGATCTTTACCATGTCAAGCAGAAAAGGGGAGAAAGACTCCGAGATTACGTCGGGCGATTCAACAGAGAGAAAGTTTCCATTCCTTCTTGCAATATTGACACTGCCATCACAGCCTTCATGAAAGGCCTACTTACAAGGAGTTAACCAAGTACCAATGCAGAACAATGGAAGATGTGCTGGCCAAGGCATGTGCCCAGATAAAGTGGGAAGAAGAAGAAGCAAACAGGTCTTATGGCAGGACAGATGACGATGGTAGAAACAACAGAAAAGACAACAAAACGGATCGCAGGAACAATAGTTACCGCTTCGAACCATATTCTGACGATAAGAGACGAAGAACAGAAATAAGAGAATATGGTCGACCGTCTAGTAGACAGCAAGACCGAGGTAATGGACAACCAATCCCACCCTACAGCATAAACATCGAACCAGAATAGGTTGTTGCGGTAATGATAGGGATGGGAAATTCAGTTAGATGGCCGAAAAAGTATAAATTTGCAAACGACAAGAGAGATACGAGCAAATAGTGCGAGTTCTATGGGGACCACGGTCATAACACGACCGACTGTATCGCCCTGAGGCTGGAAGTTGCAGAGCTCCTAAAAAGGGGTCACCTTAGAGACTTTTTGTTCGACAAAGCTTGGGCTACAAATTCGGCCAGAGGCGAAAACCAAACTGAGAAGATAAATGGATCACCTCCTGAACCTCCACAGCAAAAAAAACCATCAATGTGATCACCAGGGGATCTGAAGTCAGCGGAGTCACTTATTCAGCCGCAAAGCGGCATGCCAGAGGGGCAATCCGCCCAGAGGCTCACGTCAGATGACCAACTCCTCTCACATACGACCAAACTTTGAGCTTTGTAGACTTCGAAGCAGCCGATTTAATCAATCCTCATCACGATGCAGTGGTGATCTCTATCCTTATAGCTAACTGTCTTATTAAAAGAGTTCATGTGGATAACGGGAGCTCCGCTAATGTTTTGTTTCTGACTGCACTTAGGGAAATGAGGATCGATAAATCTCAGATCATTAGACGAACAACTGTACTCATTGGTTTCAGTGGAGAGCAGAAGCACACCGTTGGAGAGTTCTCACTTCCAGTCTACGCTGAAGGGGTCAACTTAAACAGAAAATTCTTAGTGGTCGACAGTCCTTCAGCCTACAATGTTATCCTCAGACATCCCTGGATACACGAGTTGCGAGCTGTCCCTTCGACCTATCATTAAGTAATCTGCTTCCCGACTCAGTGGGGAGTGAGAGAAATAAAAGGAATTCAACAAATGTCAAGGGAGTGCTACTCCAGTAGCTTTAAAGGAAAGCCGGCAACAACATAGCAACTACAACAGCAGTCGACTGTCAGCTGCGCGACCAAACCTCAGGAGGAGGAGCTCGACGAGGTGCAGATCCATCCAGACAGTGAAGACCGCACGGTGAGGATTTGGGGTAGACTGGACCCGGCACTCCGGTCACAGTTAGTAGACTTCCTGAAGCAGAACCACGATTGCTTCGCCTGGTCCCATGCCGACATGACAGGAATCGACCGAAGCGTTATTACACACCAATTGCATGTTGATCCAGCCTACACACCTGTTAAATAAAATAGAAGGAAATTTGCGCCAGAGCGCAATCGTATCATCAATGAAGAGATCCAGAAGTTGATCGACATTGGCTCAGTCAGAGAAGTCAAGTATCCAGATTGGCTAGCCAACGTCGTCATCGTCAAGAAGAAGAATGGAAAGTGGAAAGTCTGTATCGACTTTACAGACCTAAACAAGGCATGCCCGAAGGATTCCTTTCCCCTTCCGCACATTGATAGGATGGTCGATGCCACTGTCGAGCATGAGTTGCTCAGTTTTATGCATGCGTATTCAGGCTACAACCAGATCCTTATGCACACGGACGACCTTGAAAAGACCGCGTTTGTGACTTAAAGAGGGCCTTTTTGTTATAAAGTCATGTCATTCGGGTTGAAGAATGCGGGAGCAACCTACCAGAGACTCGTCAATAGAATGTTTTCTAGTATGTTAGGAACGACAATGGAGGTCTACATCGAAGACATGCTTGTCAAATCGATCGTGGCAGACCAACACCTTGATCACCTACACCAAGCTTTCGAGGTACTTAGAAAATACAACATTAAACTTAATTCTTCTAAATGCTCTTTCGGTGTTTCTTCAGGGAAATTCCTTGGATATCTGGTCACGCAAAGAGGAATCGAAGCCAATCCTGAGCAGATCTGGTCCATCAGAGGTATTCAGTCCCCCAAGAATGTCAAGGAATTCCAAAAACTGACCAGAAGGATAGTTGCCCTCAATAGGTTCATTTCGAGGGTTTCAGAGAAGTGCCAACCATTCTTCTCCACTCTACGCAAGACGAAGGATTTCGAATAGACTCAGCAATGCGAGGAAGCACGACAACAGTTAAAGCAGTACCTAACTTCACCTCCACTCCTTTCGAAACTGAAGGAGAGAGAAACACTTTAATTATATTTGGCTGTATCGGATACAGCAGTCAACGCAGTGCTGGTAAGGGAAGAAAAAAGGGGACAGTTTCCAGTCTACTACGTCAGCAAGAGCTTACTCGACGTAGAGACACAGTACAGTCAGCTCGAGAAGTTGGCACTAGCACTGGTAACAGCAACAAGAAAGCTACGACCTTACTTTTAAAGTCATAACATCACAGTCCTCACAACTTACCCCTTGCGGAGCATACTTCATAAGCCAGAGTTATCGGGTCGACTAACAAAATAGGCAGTCGAGCTAAGCGAACACGACATCAACTACCAGCCTCGCAATGCGATTAAGTCACAAGCCTTAGCCAACTTCATTGTAGACTTCACGCCTAACATCCTGGAGCAAGCAGAGAAAGAGTTGTTATGTCTGCAGCCATATGGCACAGGAGAGTGGAAGCTTTCGGTCGAAGGGTCGAGCAACGCAAAAGGTAGTGGACTAGGAATAGTGCTTACTTCACCAGAAGGTGACGTCATCCAACGGTCTATCTGGTGTGGATTCAAAGCAACAAACAACGAAGCAGAATACGAGGCACTCATTGCCGGTTTAGGTCTCGCAAAGGAAATAGGAGTTCGACAAATAACGGTCCACTCAGACTCTCAACTAGTAATCAATCAGCTGCAAGGAACCTATGAAGCTAAGGAACCTAAGATGTCGGCCTACCTTACCCAGGTAAAAGAATTGCTTTCGGCATTTAACAAATCTACAGTCGTGCAGGTGCCGCGATTGGAGAACAGCCATGCTGATGCTTTAGCAAATTTAGGATCGGTGATCCCATCGGCAGAACCCGTCAACATTCCAGTCACTTACCTACAGTGGCCCTCTGTGTGGAAGTCTACAAATGAAGAGGTCAAAGCCGTGACTCTTGACCCCAACTGGATGACACCTATTATAGCTTACATCTTAAAAGGGGAGCTGCCTGTCGACCGAAACGAAGCACGTCGACTGCGAGCCAAAGTAGCAAGATTCATCGTTCATGAGGACAGACTCTACAGGCGGTCATTCTCTGGACCCCTTTTGAGATGTGTCACGCCCGAAGAAGCATAATACGTGCTTGCCGAGCTTCACGAAGGAGAGTGCAGAAATCTCTCAGGAGCTAGAAGCCTGACCAGCAGGGCACTCACTTCAGGATACTACTAGCCGACCATGAGGATCGACTCTGTCGAGTACGTTAAGAAATGTGATAAGTGTCAAAGGTATGCCCATGTGTCACATTAACCACCAGAGACGTTGAATCCGATCCTCTCACCGTGGCCTTTTATGAAGTGGGGAATGGATATTGTTGGAACCCTACCCAAGGCGTCAGGGTCTAGGGTATATATTGGCAGTTACGGACTACTTCACAAAGTGGGTTGAAGCCGAAGCCTACACACAAGTTAAAGACAGAGAAGTGAAGAACTTTATTTGGAGAAATGTCATATGTCGATTCGGAGTTCCAAGAGAGATCGATACCGACAACGAGTCCCAGTTTATCAGCAGTGACTTCAAAAAATTTTGTGACACTTGGAGGATCAAGCTAAACTTCTCGACCCAGAGGTACCCACAATCGAACGGACAGGCCGAGTCGACCAATAAGACTGTAATCAACACCTTGAAGAAAAGGCTCGAGCAAGCTAAGGGAAGCTGGGCAGACGAGCTGCCAGGAGTACAATGATCGTACCAAACGACTGCAAGGACCACAACAGGGGAGACTCCGTTTGCACTCACTTATGGGACGGAAGCAGTAATCCCTGTAGAAGTTGGACTACCTTCTGTGAGATATTAGTACACCGATGAAGTGGAGAACCAGGCAGCACTTAATGACCAACTCGATATAGTCGAAGAGTTGAGGGAACGAGCGTTCGACAGAATTACTGCCTACCAGAGAAGGGTTGCTGAACATTTCAACAAAAACGTCTGAACGAGAGTATTCGGCGAAGGAGATTGGGTCCTATGCAGGGTATTCCAAAATACTAAGGAAAAAGGAGCAGGAAAGTTGGCCCCAACATGGGAGTGGCCATACCGAGTAACAAGAGTGATAGGGAACAGAGCCTACAAACTCAACCGGGCAAATGGAGAACCAGTGAAGAACAGTTGGAATGTTACCAACTTAAAGTCGTACCATTTCTAAATCTCTATCAATTTATTTTGTTTCTAGAAGAATTTACTAACTTAAGCATCGGAGGGCCGATGACAATGCCATCGGCCACCCTAACCTGTCTCGGTGCAGATTTTCGAGTATACATAAGGTGACAGCGTCCGCAGACTCTAGATGACAATACACTAAAAATACAGTATCACCTTCAAACTCCAACTTTTATTTTTATTTTTATTTTTTTCTAAGTACTTTACTGATTTAAGCATCAGAGGGCCGATTGCAATGCCATCGGCCACCCTAACCTTACAATTGTAGATCCATGGTCGATCGTTTTCGATAAGGAAGGCGCCTCTTGTTAAAGCTTCCAGTTGAAGATCAGTAGGAATGCTCTAAGACAAGGGCATGATTGCACTCGACACGACAATCGAGAGCTACACAAAGGATACATCGCGCTCGACACGACGATCGACTGTGAAAGACGAAGGAGATTCTTATTTTGTAGACATGCAATCAGAAGAATATGCCGTTTGTATAATCTGCAGTCGACATATTGTATTGTGTACACCCCTATTATTGAACTAGATTATAGGACTCACTGTTATGGTAACAATGTGAAGACCTAGCATTCGACAGACATGTGTTATCAACTGTGTGATCACCGAAAGTCAAAAAAGAATTACTATGTACAAGTCAGCAACGTTAGTCACACTCGACTGCTCGATGTGATCGACAGCTATAGTTCCATTGTACGACAAAGTAAAAAAAATGAAAAATGATGAAGGCAGAAAGAAAACTAAGTGATGCATTGATTTCGACATGCCATCAAGTGGCTTACAGAGGTTTTACACTTACAAAAAAGCAGTAAAATAAGAGAAAAATACAAATTTAGGCGGTGGGTGCGTCGGTTGCTTCCAGGATTTTAGTCGGAGCATCGCCTTCATTTCTCTCAAGCTCGGGTTCTTCTGTGGCGGGCTTGGTGTCAGAGTTCTAGTCACCTTCATCGCCTGCACACATTTCTTCGTAGAGTGCGATGGCCTCATTAGGATTCCAATCGGCACTCTTTCCGGCCTTGAACTCCCTCATAAGCTCTGCCCTTGTCTTGAGGATAGAGTCCAGAGTAACCGTTTTCGAGCTGCTCGAGGAGGCTAGCGTTCTTTGAACGTTCGGTTGCCAATTCGGCCAGCCGCTACTTCCTTTCAGCCTCAAGTGTGGCACAAGTCCTCTCGGACTCAGCCAATGCAGTAGACCTATCAGATTCGAGAATCCTCAGCTGCTCGCATTTGGCTCAAATGGAGTGATTGGTCGACTGCAACGACCTGAACTCGCAGTCGAGTGCCACGTTGTTCGACCGGAGAAAAAGCACGCTTTGGAGAGACTGCAAAAGGAAGTAGGAAGTTAAAATCAGTTAAGTATGAAAATCAACCATAAAATGTCATATAAGAAGATCTACCTTGAAAGCTTCAGCAACTGCATAGTTGAAGCTGCAGTCGAGCCTAGTTCCTTGAGCCGAACCTCGTTCGATGAAAAGAGCAGCTTCTCGACCGATCCCTTGATAGCAGCAGGGTCGGAGTAGACAGAAATGTCGTTTGGAAGCGATAACGTGATTGCATCCTCAGTTAGGCCGATAGACTCGACCCTGCGCCTCTTACCAACAGCTGGGCTCGACTCCATCGGGGCTTGAGACGGTGGTGGCGAGAAGCTACCCTCCACCACGTCAGTAGAAGCTTCAATCAATTGTTTTGCGATCGACTTCTTTTTTTTTGAGCAGCTTTGACCGCATCCGAGTTGCAGCTTCCTCAGCAGACGGGATCTGAAAGGTCTTCCTCATTTGGTAGCCTGCAAAGACCTGTTCTCGAGGAGTTAGGTGCTTGATAAATGAGAACTTGTACCCTAGCAGCTCGAGAGCTCTGATTGTAAGGATGATAAACAACGTGCTTACGACTCTAGGAAGAGGGGTACCTTCTAGATCCTTAGTTGATTCCGACCACAGACGACTCGAAGAGAGGCGCTCCTCTGAAAGAAGAATTCTCCAATCTCGGTCGACCTCGGAGACAGCAAGAATTTGTTGAGTTCGCTCGACAATTGCAGAACTGTGCACTGGAGCTTGGTTGAACTTCCGCCCTACAAAGAAAAACAACAAATAAGAATTCAGTCGACAAGGAATTAAAACTCTATTATTGAATATTTTACCTATCACTCGCCAAGAGTTGGGGAAGTCTGACTCTGAATTCGACCCAAGGACTAGTAGACCCTTGGCCAGGAAGTAGCCCTCCTTCCAATGGCGATCGTTGGTCGTTAAGTAACTTATAAGGTGCTCCCGTCCAACTCGGAGCACAAACTGGTAACGACCTTTCTCTTTGTCATGCTCCTTCAAAAAGTAGGAATGCAGGATTTCTTGTAGGCCGACTATAATCCCGCGCTGCTCGCCCAAGGCTTCGAGTCCAAGTAGCAGTCTCCAGCCGTTCGGCATCAGCTGGCTTAGTGCAATTTCGAAGTAGCTGAGTACTTCTTGCGTTAACTTAGGGATTGGCAGTCGAAGCCCTTGAAGGAAGGACACCTCATAGAGAAAGGTCCACCCAGGAACGTCCTAGTCGACTCGTTTGTGTCCCTTGGGGACCCTTAGTTGTACGAATTCTGGGATCCGGTAAGAGATACGCAGTCGAGTCATGTCTGATGAATCAAGCTTTTTTTTGGGATTGTTTGGCAATATGTCCTGAGGTCGACTGCACCCTACGGAGCTGACATCCACGTCATCATCCGCCCCATCACCTCTGCAGTCGACTATGGCTTCAATCAAGCCAAAGTCTAGAAGACCGGCTCTCGGAACAGCGCCCGACTCGACCCTATCGACCACTCTGGTCGACTGAGTCAATGTTTCAGAAAGGAATTCTGAGGTCGACTCGGCTATAGCAACTTTGTCTGCCCCTGCTTCGTGTTGCACGGAACTTGTAGTCGACGAGTCCAATCGACTGCTACTTGTCGAACTCGACTCGGATACGAAACATATGGTAACCGAAAAATTTTTTAAAAAAAAATGGGGGGAGGGAACCGACAGTTCTAGATTTTACCCCTGTCGGAAAAAAGAATTCTTCCCGGCCAAAACTATCACCAGGAAAAACTGGAATCCAGCTAGTAAGACAGAGAACCAGAAAAGAAAGCGCAACCCCAAAGCAAACAAAAAGAAGAAAAAAAGGGGAAGAGAAGAATGAAGAAAAGAACGTTAGAAGTTAAAACTAAAAGGGGGGGGAAAGGTTCAACTGAGAAGAGAATATGGGTTTTGGCTACAAAAGCTCCAGATATTGCACAAAAACAGAAAAGAGGAAAGAAGAAATTTTCAGGAAGTCAAGGAGAAAAAAGAAATTTTCAAGAAGAAAGGAGAAGAAATTTCAGAAAAAAGTAAAAAGATTTCAAGAGGAATGAAGAAAAAAGAGAAAGAAACTCACCGGATAACAGAAAAAACTCGCCGGAGCGAAGGAAAATATTGAAAGTTGAAGAAAGAACGCCGCTGAAACTTCTTCTCTCACTTTTTCTTCTCTGTGAAAACGTCAAGTGAGGAAGAAGGAAAGGGCGCTTTCCTATTTTAAAAATAAGACTTTAAAAGTGGGGGACAAGTGTCAAGATTTCGCTGGGTGAGTTTTACGAGAAGCCGCCCTCATAATCTGGCAACGAATCGTTTCGCATGCCACGTCCATAAGGCGAATAAGAGGGTGCCACGTAATGAAGTACTAAACGGTCATCATCCTTCTAGACCTTCCATCTTCAGACTGAGTCGAACCCAAAGCTGAGGACGAATGGGATTACGACAGGGCAATGTTTACATAGATCCCAGCAAGGTCTCACACTATCTCAAAGGTCGACTGCTTCTAGGTACCATGTGCCCATGCATACAGTCGACATCAATGGTCGACTGTTTCTAGGCACCATATGCCCAAGCTTACAGTCGACATCAATGGTCGATTGCATCCATGCACCGCGAGCCTAGGATTACAGTCGATGATCTAGGTCGACTGGTGTCAGGTCCCGAGTACCAAGCACTTCTACGGACCCCCTGGTCGACATGTCAGTGCATCGAGACCGACTTTCGTGGTCGGTTACTTCGGTCGACCCCATAGTCGATTACTTCAACCCTTAGGCCGACATCATGGGTCAATTCTCGCTAAGCTAAGGTAGACTGCTCTGAACCTCAGAATAAAGGGGCTTTCACTCAACCACAATGGTCGACTACCTCAGAACAAAGGGCCAATATGAACCTCATTGGTCGATTGTTACTCTCTAACTCAAGAACTCTTGACTTAGAGAGTGGGGGACAAACTGTAGTGGCCAAATTCGCTGACAGGTCCAATGGTCCATTGACCGAAAGGCTTGCACCTTTTACCAGGCCCAGGAGCCCATTAGCCCAAGATTAATCTCTATTGGTCCAACATCCAAAAGCAGGTAAGGGTTGACTAGTTCGAATTAGGAGATCAGTCCACACAGGACTCCCTAACCGTCGTCATATCTTTAGGATTGACGAGTTCAAATGAGGAGCTCAGTCCTCACAAGACTCTGCAACCGCTGAAATTTCTCCCTGAGATTTGGTGGAATTATCCCGAGATCCCAGGATGACTGATCTGGGTTCCCTTCCTATAAAAGGAGAATGGGATCAGATGGGAAGGTCTCTCGGACTCTCTCACATTTTTTCTAAAAAACTTTCCACAACTTCAGAACGATCATTCTCGCAGCTAACCTTCTACGGAGGGAATACATCTACAGGGCAAAGATCGAACGACTAATACCCCATCTTCCGTCACTCCCGACCACGATCGCCAGAGATAGGTGATATAGATCCTCTCGCTTCTCCTTGTTCTCCGTTTATTTTTTATTTTTTGAAGTTTAACTAACTTGACCGTCGGAGACCCTTAGGCCGGCACCACCCCAGCGCCTAGGAATCTTCATGTTCGATTTGTATTTCTTCCTGTGCAGGTTGTCGGTGCCCTGTTTTAAAATCAATTGTGGAATTTGCAGTCTACAGGGCCCTCTCGGAAAATCAAGCTTGGAACTAAGTTCTGAAATTTATGAACGTAAAAACAACTTTTCTTTTATCAAACCATTTCTTCCTCAACCACTTTTTTCTTAGGTTGAAACCCTTGGGCAACGCAAGGAAACCATTGCAAATCCCAAAAAAAAAACACATTCATGTATCAGCCAGCAATTAATCGGGTAAGACCACGTGCATAGAGATAATAATAGGCCCTAGTTACGCCATCCCAAAGTTAACAAAACCAGTCCACTATTAGTGGAAAGACCAGCCCATTTTTTTGAAACCTACCCATAACGTGTGTAAAATCCAGCCCATTACGTGTGTGAAAACCAGCCCATAGTTGTTCAGAATCAGCCCATATGTGTGTAAGAATTCATCCCATAGCGTGAACCAAAAAGGGTCCATAACGTGTGCTAGAAACCAGCCCTTAACGTTTACAATTGGTCCATAGTTTGTACTAAAATGGGTCCATAGGACCATAACGTGTGTGAATTTGGTTCATAGTTCGTGCTAAAAGTCAGCCCATGGCGTGGGTAAAAATCAGTCCATAGTTATTAAAAAAAAAAAACAGTCTATACTTGTGTAAAAATCAGCCCATAAGTAACGTAGGTGAAACTTGACCCATAGTTGTACAAAAAAATCGTATGCAAAATCCAGCTCATAGTTCAGTCCATAGTGCTTTAACCCACCCAACTCCATGGCCTTAACAAAGCCGTTCATAGTTTAAAAATTTAACCCATAGTTTTGTACGAAGATCGTTCTATAAGCCTTTGAAATTTCAAACCCTGTACAAAAACATATTAGGCATAAGAAATCAGATCATATTTGATTCACATAACTATGCATATATACATATAACTTGGACACGATATAGAACATGTTACATATTTATTCTATCATGGAGTAGAAACAAGAGCTCAAAATTTATGCTTAGATGCAGTCACGTGACAAGTCATGAAATCCAATTAAGATCAAGTAAGATATGTTATTCAAATAAGAGATGCAACCTCAATTCATATGTACAATATAGAAATCTAACATGCACGTACTCATTCCTTTGAAACAAACAACAAGGAAAACAAATGCAAACTTGCATGATTAACGATGAAAACAGTCCCATTAGGAATGGTTCATCGAGATCTACCTTTTACGCTAAAATTTACAAGGTGCGTGTGTGATCGTCGTCCAAGCCCTTCCTCTCTCACTTTCCTCAATTTTTTATTTTTATTTTTCCAACGACACACTCTTTCTCTCTCTAGCTCTAGAACCTCCTCTCCTTAATTGGAGTTCTTCTCTTCTCCTTTCATTTTTTTGAAAATGGAATTAATTTGGTGTACTAACTCCCATTGATGAGGGTCCAATTAAGTTTCTGGGGTTTTCATGCAAGAGGGTATTATAGATATGGAGTTATGAATTTGAAAAGTCATAGCTAATGAGTGTGATTTGAGTGGGAACGTCCAGGCCCTCAGCTGATGGGAGTCGATCGGCCGTAGGTTAATTGATGTCTCCATCTTGTCCTTGAGTTACTACTACTACTACTACTACTACTATAATTGCTATTATTATTATTATTATTATTATTATTATTATTATTATTATTATTATTATTATTATTATTAAGTAACACAAAAGAAAGGAGTTACTAACTTACTACAAGAGAATATTGCTTATTTAAATAGAAAAAGGCATGAAAAAAGTGATTGTTCAAGCCTATAAGCCTATAAACGATGCATTACCACAATTTAAGTACATGCAAAAGGGTTTAATTGATGGGCTATAATAATTGGTATTCTATGCAACGTTGAATAGATAAGGTGGATATATGCAAAAATGGATTTGCAAGCTACTAACCAAGCTAGAAATTTAAAAATCTTGGGTACATGCAACGATTAACAAGAAAATTAAGTTAACTCACACAATTGATACTTGTTGGAAATACAATTGTAAAATACCTGTAATCGCAAAACCAGATTTTACTGAAAACAAGAGGAACTTGCTGGGATGAGTCGCGGACTAGGTCGCTCTCTTTAAGATGATTCGCGGCTCTGCCCAAATGTGCAAGCAGTTTCTCAGTCACGTCGTCCCCAGGATAAAACAGCCCAGAAAACCTTCTGTCTCAATTTCCCTTGCACGGTGGGAAATCGGAATACTAATACACTTCAATTCTTGCTCGGNAAAATACCTGTAATCGCAAAACCAGATTTTACTGAAAACAAGAGGAACTTGCTGGGATGAGTCGCGGACTAGGTCGCTCTCTTTAAGATGATTCGCGGCTCTGCCCAAATGTGCAAGCAGTTTCTCAGTCACGTCGTCCCCAGGATAAAACAGCCCAGAAAACCTTCTGTCTCAATTTCCCTTGCACGGTGGGAAATCGGAATACTAATACACTTCAATTCTTCCTCGGGAACAATTTCAGAAATTCTAGAGTTTTTATCAAGGAGGAAGACTTGCCAAGTTTTTCTTTTTTTTTTTTTGTTTCAGTATAGTCAAAAAACGACCATAAACACTGTAGCACAACAACTATAAAACGGCCATATAACAGCTATAATTTTATTTTTTGAAAATAAAAATTATAATAAAAAATAAATAAAAAATCTATTTCAAATCAGAGGCCCAAAGAGCCCTAAGGCCCTAGGGCCCGACCCGGTCTTTGATAGATATATATCTAGTATAATGGGTGGGAGAGGGTTTGAACCCTTGACCTCAAGAGGGAACCCAAAATCTTAACCACTACTCTAATGTTGTTTTGATGAATTATTTGTACAAAACAATATTTTTAAATATATATCCAACAATCTCCTACTTATATATTTTAAAAACCTCGAGCAAGAACAGATAGAAATATGCATAAGTAGAGGAATTTATCAAATTGAACCTTTACTTAGTGATGAGGCTCTCAAAGTATAAGAATGTAGAGTGACATTAGTCTTGAACTCTAATTCGAGTAAATATACTTCAATTGCCAAAACACACACAATTCTACTAGTGTAAAGTTCTAAAGCCAGCACTTTACGGCTATATGCTTCTATCCCGGTCATAATGAATGCTCTAGAGAATTTGCCCAGAATTCTCATAGGAAGCGGCCACACTTCTATATTCATATAGGTGAGTCTATCAAGAGTACTCCTGTAGATAGGTACTCCACTCAAAAAGAGATATAGTCCTCATTAAGAGTTAATAACTCAACCTTAACCAACTTCAGGATGTCATGCTAAGGGATGGAATCTTATATTAGCATCATTCTTTCTATATCATCATGTGACTTGTTTTTCCCTTTGAACCTATTTCTTGGGATCTCCAGTCTGTAGGTAGGGTATCTATCACAAATGACTCAATTCTCAATGGGCCTAAGTCCCATCCCCTTCGAGGTGTTCCACACCTTTTCCCGTGCTAGTCCTTTCGTCAAAGGATCAGCCAGGTTCACCTCAGTCCTTACATAATCCACTCTAACAACACCAGTTTTGAGAAGTTCTCTAACTGTGCTGTGCTTACGACGTATTTGTCGTATCTTGCCATTGTAATAATGGTTCTGAACTCTTGCAATAGCCGCGGTACTATCGCAGTGGATTAAAATGGCTGGTATCGGTCTATCCCATAAAAGGAATGTCTGACATTAGGTTTCTCAACCATCCTGCCTCTTCACTAGCTGCTGCTAATGCTATTTGCTCTGACTCCATAGTAGATTGAGCTAAAATCGTCTGTTTCTTGGATTTCCATGAAACTGCACCACCAGCTATGCTAAAGACATAATCGATGGTGGCTTTGGAGTCTTCCGAAAGGGTGTTCCAGTCGGCGTCACTATATCCTTCAAGGACAGCGGGAAACTTCTGATAGTGTAATCCTAGATTCACGGTTCTTTTCAAATACCGCATCACTCTCTCTATAGCACACCAATGCTCTATGCTAGGATAACTAGTAAACCTGCACAAAACCCCCGTTGCATAAGCAATGTTAGGCCTAGTACAATCAGTAGCATAACGAAGACTACCAATAATACTAGCATATTCGGTTTGTCTAATACTATCACCAGTGTTCTTGAATAATTTGACACTTGGGTCAAAAGGAGTGCATACAGGTTTACAGTCAAAGTAGTTGTATTTCTTCAAGATCTTTTCAATATAGTGAGATTGATCTAGAGAAATTCCAGTTCTTGTCCAAGTAATTTTAATTCCTAAAATTACACTAGCTTCACCCAAATCTTTCATGTCAAAGTTCTGACTAAGTAGTTTCTTAGTATCATCAACAACAGATAAGTTGGAACCAAGAATCAATAAATCATCCACATACAGACAAATAATAGTGCATATATTATTTTCATATTTATAGTAGATGCATTTATCACTTTCATTAATTCTAAAACCATTTGAAATAACTAAGTTATCAAATTTCTCATGCCACTGTTTTGGTGCTTGTTTGGGACCATACAATGACTTGTCCAACTTACAAACCTTGTGTTCTTGTTCATTAAATACAAAACCTTCTGGTTGGTCCATATAGATTTCTTCTTCTAATTCACCATTTAAGAAAGTAGTTTTAACATCCATCTGATGTAAAATTAGACCATGCACTGCAGCTATAGCAATTAAAACACGAATAGAAGTAATTCTAGTCACAGGAGAATAAGTATCAAAGAAATCTATGTTTTCTTTTTGTCTATATCCTTAAGCTACTAACCTCGCTTTGTATTTCTCTATTGAACCGTAAGGTTTCAATTTTCGTTTGAGAATCCATTTGCAACCTATTGTTTTGTAGCCAGGAGGTAAATCTACTAAGTGCCAAGTTTTGTTAGATTCCAGAGAGTCCATTTCATCATTTATTGCTTCTTGCTAAAGATCAGCTTCTGAAGAACTAAGAGCCTCATTTAAGGAAGATGGATCTCCTTCTAGAGTAAAGACACAAAAATTAGGACCAAAGTTCTTCTCGGTCCTAGCTCTCTTGCTTCGTCTAGGTTCAGAATTAGTGTCCCTAGAATTTTCATCTCTAGGTTCTTCTATTATAAGTTCTTTGGTGGTTACATTACTAGGTAAGTAACCCCCACTATTCTTAGATTTAAATGGAAATTTGTCTTCGAAAAAATCAACATCAAGAGATTCAATTATTACTTTATTATTAAGATCATAAAACTTATATGCTTTACTACTCTGGGAGTAACCAATAAAAACACACTCATAGGCTCTGCTAGCTAACTTTGATCTTTTAGGATCAGGAATCCTAACATACGCTAAACATCCCCAAATTTTAAAATAAGAAACATTTGGATTTCTATTTTTCCAAAGTTCAAGAGGAGAAATTTTTATTTTTGAGTTAGGAACTCGATTCAAAACATAACAAACAGTTAATAGTATTTCTCCCCACTAATGAGGAGCTGCCCCAGAATTGAGCAAAATAGCAACAACAAGTTCAGTGTAAGTTCGATTTTTCCTTTCAGCTTTCCCATTCATTTCGGGTGAATAAGGCGCTGTAGTCTCATGTATGATTCTAGTGGAATTGTATAATTTTAGAAATTCTCCAGAATTATACTCCGTACCTCTATCACTACAAAATCTCTTTATCTTTCGATTGAATTGATTTTCAACTTCAGCAATAAAAATCTTAAACATTTCTACAGCCTCACTTTTATGTCTCATCAAATAAACATAAGTGAAATTCGAACAATCATCTATAAAGGTAATGAAATACCTTTTTCCATTTCTGGTTAAAATACCTTCATATTCACAAATGTCAGAATGAATCAGATCTAATAGTTCTGATTCTCTAACTACGGATTTGTGAGGAGTTTTAGTAATTTTTGCTTGACTACAAAATTCACATTTTTCAAAGTTTTCTAAGGAAAGTTCAGGAATAAATCCTAACATGCTCATATTCTTAACTAGTTTTTTGTTAACGAGACAGAGTCTAGCATGCCAAACATTAAAGGTGCAAACAATATAAGAAGAAGGTGCAACTTTATTCATCTCAACATTGAGTTTAAACATGCCATCAGTAGCATAACCCTTTCCTACAAACATTGAATTTTTAGTAATAATATACTGATCTGATCCTATAGTCTGAGTAAAACCAGCCTTGTTGAGGAGATAGCCGGAAACCAGATTCTTTCGTATTTCTGGAGTATGAAGGACGTCTTTCAGAATGACAGTCCTTCCAGAAGTAAACTTTAGTTCCACCTCTCCAGTTCCGAGAACATTAGTGGTGTGAGAGTCTCCCAACAACACTTTCTTGTCATTAGATTCAGCATAATTTTTTTAATAGGGACCGATCATAGCAGATATGACGAGAAGTGCTAGTATCTGCCTACAACCCTTCGGATCCACTTATCAGATTGATTTCTGATATCATAACCACAAGTGGCTCTTCAGTTACGTTGGCCTGTGGAGCAGGATGACATTTGTTACTTCTACAATTACGGGCCATATAGCCTGGTTTGTTGCAGTTGTAACATATAAACTGAGCAGAATTGGAATTGTGTCCATTTCTTGAAGGGGGTTGATTCTGGTTCTTGTTCTGATTAGGCTTTTGGAAGTTCTTTCGGTTCTGGTTCGGCTTTGTGTTCTTTTTGGTTGGTTTCAGACTGGCTGGAGTCTGACTTTTATTGTTTGAAACAATAAGTATCTCTTCATTTAGGTCTTGTTTCCGTGCCTCCTCCTCAACCCTCAACTTGGTGATCAGACTTTCAAGTGAGAAATTTTCTGTTATGTGACGCATAGTACTTTTAAATTCCTTCAAACTTGGTAGTAATTTGTCTATCATAAAAACTACCTGAAATTGCTCATCTATGTTCATCTTATCAGTAAGAATTTCATTAACTATTTTCTGTAACTCATGAGCCTAGGTGACAACGGATTTTTCATCCACCATCTGAAATTTCAGATAGCGGCTGGCAGCATATTTTTTCGACCCAGCCTCTTCAGTGTCATATTTTCTCTGAAGTGCGTCCCAAACATCTTTAGCAGAGGCAAAAGTAGCATAATATTCATACAAATCATCAGATAATGCATTCAGAATATAATTTTTGCAGTCAAAATCGTCATCCATCCATTTGTCGATTGCTTTCAAGTTTTCATCAGTAAAAGGTTCAACTTCTTCTGGTTTTGTCGAACTCAAGACAACAAATAATTTTTTCAGTTTGAGATAGAAGAAAATCTTTTGTTTCCACCATTTGAAATGAAGTCCTTCGAATTTGAAGGGCTTATTGTTATAAGCGGAAACAACAGATTTCTTTTCATCTTCCATAGCAGAACTATGATCGTCTTAAAATTGTTGGAAATATAATTGTAAAATACCTGTAATCGCAAAACTAGATTTTACTAAAAACAAGAGGAACTTGCTGGGATGAGTCGCGGACTAGGTCGCTCTCTTTAAGACGATTTGCGGCTCTGCCCAAATGTGCAAGCAGTTTCTCAGTCACGTCGTCCCCAGGATAAAACAGCCCAGAAAACCTTCTGTCTCAATTTCCCTTGCATGGTGGGAAATCGGAATACTAATACACTTCAATTCTTGCTCGGGAACAATTTCAGAAATTCTATAGTTTTTATCAAGGAGGAAGACTTGTCAAGTTTTTCTTTTTTTTGTTTTAGTATAAGTATTGTCTATTTATAGATCAACACCCAACTGTCAAAAAATGGCCATAAACACTGTAGCACAACAACCATAAAACGTCCATATAACAGCTATAATTTTATTTTTCAAAAATAAAAATTATAATAAAAACTAAATAAAAAATCTGTTTCAAAAAGGCCCTAAGGCCCGGCCCGGTCTTTGATTAATATATATATAGATATAT
Source organism: Macleaya cordata (assembly GCA_002174775.1). Taxonomy (NCBI): domain Eukaryota; kingdom Viridiplantae; phylum Streptophyta; class Magnoliopsida; order Ranunculales; family Papaveraceae; genus Macleaya; species Macleaya cordata. The sequence goes on along the minus strand of MVGT01000390.1, from coordinate 31,183 downwards.
ATCTAGTATAATTGGTGGGAGAGGGTTTGAACCCTTGACCTCAAGAGGGAACCCAAAATCTTAACCACTACTCCAATGTTGTTTTGATGAACTATTTGTACAAAATAATATTTTTAAATATATATCTAACAATACTTCATGTAACGATAATTAATTAGGTGGTTATGAGAATATTAGCATGCAAATGTATATGATTACAAAAGTGAATTATAAGAAATATCAAAATTATGCAATTTGAGAAACTTCTGTGTGCGTCGGGGCATGCGGCTAGGGGATTAGTCCCACCCAAAGGTTGAGGACACCTACTGACTACAAAAAAAAAAACGTTCAGGCTCCCTCCAAATTCTCTTATTATATATATATATGTATGTATATATACATATATACATGTACACACACTAGAGCATCAAGTATTTAAAATCATATTGTCTAGCCTACTTATACAATATATTCGCATGTACATATACTAGTGACTAAAATTAGGCTGCACAAAGCCTAGGACAGGTCCAAGCCTGTTCCCATATATGGAATAGGAAATTCCCTACACAGTTGAGTGCTCGGGTTGGCCCGACCCCAAACATTCATAAAACGGGTAAAAAATATACAGGCTATTAAACTTGGGGCATCGGATTGTCCCGGATCGGCGAAGTGTTGGGTGCCATCATCTCGTTGTTCAAGTTACCCACTCCTTGGTCCTTACGTCCTCCAGCCCTTAGTCCCCCTGAAACCCCCAAGAAATAGGGTCGACTCTTTACGGCGTCGTTGTGACCTGAAAAGAATTAGATAACGTTGTTAGTATTCAACAATTTTGAAGTTATGCAGTGATTAAGATAGAGCATGCCACATGAGCATGAAGTTGTACACATTGCAGAAATCTACGGTGCCATGTGAGTACAAAGTTGTACACAATGCAAAAGTCTACAGGGCCAAGTGAGCATGGAGGTGTACATGTGGCCAAAATCTATGTTGCCATGCGAGCAAGAAGCTGTACATGTGGCCAAAATCTCAGGTGCCATGCAATCATGAAGTTGTACACTGGGCCAAAATACTAGTGTTACATGATCATGAAGTTGTACACGTGGCCCTTCTGTAGCTTGTGTAGCGATTGTAAGAAAACCCCTATCGTATACAATTTTAAAGTCCTGACTTTGATGGATTTACCTTCTTGATTGACTTTGAATGACTTTTGTTTCTAAATTGACTTATGTAAAATCCAGCAAAAATAGGAGAATGTGGTAGATTTCATATTAAATATTAATTATTAATTATAAAATTACTAAGTATAAAGTTATTAATTATTAATTAATTCTAAAATTAATAATTAATATTTAATAATTCATAATCAATAATCAATAATCAATAATTAATCATTAATCATTAATATTAATAATTTGTAATTAATAATTACAAACGATTATGATTGATAACTACTAGTAATTATTAAATATATTAATTATAAATAATTATAAATAAAAATCATAAATATGAATAATTAACATTAAAAATATAAATTAAAAATTATTATTTAATTATTAATAATTAATAATATAAATGGTTATGATTGATAATGAAATAATGTCCTACGGTTATTTGAATTAACCGTTTTACTTCGTAGCAAAGGTTAGGGATTAAACTATCACCTAATTAAAAATCTAAGGAAATAAACTAAGTCACTAACTAAAAATCTCTACTTAGATTATTGACTTATTCGATTCTTAAATTGCAGAATTAAGAACTAGAATCAAATATTACAATCGCTAAAAAATTAATAAATTAATACAAGAGATTTTTGTTAACGAGGAAAACCTAACTGGGAAAAACTCCGGGACCTAATTCCAGCCAAACAATCCACTAAGAGTTAATGAGAACTTACAAACTGATTTACCACTCGATAGACATGATTTACGATACCCTTTACGTTCTGATCAGCAACGGTTTTCAGGTCTACCACGGCTTCCAAACCCACGAACCGCCCCTTAGTCGATCTCCACTTCGCAAATGATCCGAAACTCCACCGAATCAACTAACAACTCGAATCCACGAGCTAAACACCACAAACCGGAAACCCACCGGCTAAACACAAAGATTTGATTAGAAAAGATGGAAGGATTTGTGTAACTCTTAACACAAGGTCAATCTAATCACTAGATCATATGTTCAGCTCTTCAACTGATTAGAACTTGACTCTAGAACATGAAACCCTAGAAATTTTATTTAAATCTCTTAAGTATTGTGTTGTTATTGTTTTGATGTAAAACAACCTTTATATATAAGATTTAATCATCCTAAACTCCTATGAAAAGTTTGAAACACTTTCACAGTCGGTTGGGCAACTTCTAATTCGCAAAAATCATAAAAGTGCAAGTTTTTCGTGCTGCCCAGAAGTCTGGTTTCGAAACCAGAAATGTTGGTTTCGAAATCAGAGGTCCAATTTCTAAATCAGAAGTTTTGATTCGAAATCAAAGTCCTTAGGTCTGTTCTGAATTACCCGAGAGGTTTGATTTCAAAACTAGCAAGGGCGGTTTCGAAACCAGCCTTCAAAACTTGATTTCAACCTAGATAGTATCCCTATGCTTCCCATTCAATGTAACGCATTAACCAATCTAAGTTTATTAGTCCTATACTAGTCTAACCACCTAAGAATAGGGTTTCTAGGTCACTTACCATCCTAAGATGTGTTTCGGTGGTGAGTTGAGTTGCAAAATGCCTTCTCTCTCGGATTCTTCAAGTCTTCAATGATCAGAACATGGCGGATAACACCCTAACTCAAAGACATGGACTTACATTGAGTTTGATTTGACACGCAAATTGACAAACCCAAGAGGAACTCATGGTTCTAATAGAAAACTTATAAAAATTAATAATCATAATAATAATCTTAGAAAATGTTTGTAAAAAATCTATCACTATAATCTTCTCGACTCTGTAGGACTCTACAGGAGTCCGCAGAAGTCCACAAAAATTAATGAAAATAAATACTCTAGACTTTGTAGAAGCTTACAACAATCCATAGACTCTGTCACAATCCTTCGAAGTCTGCCATTTTCAAGACTCCGTGGAAATCCGTTAAAATCATTATTGAATACCCCATTGTAAATAATTCTTAACTATCCGTAAATTTAACACTAACTACCTTTTTAAATTTTTTTTCACACGAAAAATGTCATAACTTTAAAAATACAACTCAATTTTACAAAAAATTAATTTTTTAGAAAACATTCGTTGAGATCTTCAAAATGAGACCAACCAACAAGACTTTTTTAGGAATTTTTATTTTTTAAAATGCAAATTTATTTTTTTAAAATATAAAATTATATTTTTAATTAGTTTTTTATATACATTGCATCTAATTTTGAATTTGCATGCTTTAAAATCAGGTAACGTCAAAAGAAGAGTGAAGATCTCGATGATTACTTCCAAACATATAAATTTTGTTAAAATCTGTACTAAAACCTCTGTACAAAAATATTTTTGCACAAATAAATAGAGAACTATTACAACTAGTACCTTTTATCTAGATTGCATCTAAATATGATACACTAAAAAGTGTATAAATTAAATCCCTGCAATTAATATGATCGTTATTGAGTATGGTAGCAAGCAAGGATCATTCCCGCAGAAGATTATTCCTAATTTATAAGTTATTGATACAAAACAAACCTAAACTGGCCAGAGATAAAAATAAAATTCAAAAACCTACTTAAACTGAATAGAAATAACTAAGACTTTGCAGACACACTAAGGACACACTAAACACGTTGCACACAAAATTGGGGGGGTTTGGCTTTGATTTGATATGTAAACAAATTAAAAGAAAACAAATAGCAAAACTCAAATTTAAGAAAACAGAATTTAAAAGATCAAGGAAATGTGATGAGAAGTATGGTTAAGAGATCATTCGCCAGCTCTAAACATAATTTATAGTTTATAATCAGAATTATCTTTAACTTTCGTTTAAAATTAATAACCCTAAAACAATCACAAGTTCGATTATCTTGATTCTTCCTTACTTTATTGTTGAGTAAAATAAGTTCTTCACTCAATCTCTTCCCATTAAATAACATCGAACAAGCTCTCTAAATTTAATTTAATGAAAGCAATATCTCAAGAAAGACATAGGTTAAATCAAGCAATAAACACACAAGCTCGGTTTATTCATCTTGAGTCATATTCCACTTGCAATCAAACGAAAATCTCCAATAATCGTTGACAACAATCCGCTACTTTTGTTTGAAAATCTTGACAAAATGAATCAAAACCCTAAACTAGCAATCAAATAACTATCACATTCATCTAGTTGCGCACCTAAATAAATAAGACAACAATTCATGAAAAATATAGTAGTAGAATATTAACAAATTCAAGAGAAAGATGAAAGAAAAATTCTAAAATTGATTAATGAATAACCATGTCTAGGGTTTTGAAATTCACCCTTAACTAAAGAAATAATCTAGCTACACATGTTTAAGAGATTAAAAAACAAATTCATCAAGGAAAGCTAACGAAAAAGAAAAAAAAGAGGGTTTATTGATCGGCGAACGGCTATGGTGGTTGAATTGCATTCGCCCCTATTTTGGGCGTGAGGAACATCAGCAACCTTCTTCTCTCTTATTCGTCAGGAAGAGGAAGAATAGCACATGGCAGCAACACGATTTCTTCTCCTTGTGCGTAAAAAAAACAAGCAGCAACAACCCCATTTTCTCCTGTTTTGGCATTGAAGAAAGAGCAGGGCAGCAGCAACCTATTCTCTTCTAAAAAGAAGAAGAAAATAGCAGCAAACAAGCATATCCAGCCCCTGGTTTGGGCGTGAAGGAGAAAAAGAAGTAGCAGCCTTCTGTAGCCATCCAGAACAAGAAGAAGCAGCACAAAACGGCAGCAGTAGCAGGCTTATCTTCTGTGCGTCAGGAAGAAGGAGGAAGCAGTAGCAACCTTGTTTTGCACGTGAAGAAGAAGAAGAGCAACAGTTCTACAAAGAGGAACGACAGGTCAGCAACAGTAGATCTAGCCTTCCCTTGGGCATTAAAGGAGAAGCAACTCTCTCCCTAGCTGTGTCTTCTTTTCAAAAACCCTTCCCCCTAGTAGCCACCGTCCTCTCTTCTTTAATATATTATATCCCATAACCTAAAACCCTCCTCCAAGTTATAAAAAAAACCTAATCTTCTTCTAACACCTCTCAAAAACCACCGACGCATTATACTCCAACTTACAAATTTTGAAACCTAATTTGTAAAGTAGTATAACTAGTAGGTCTAACTTAGAAGAATTATTTATATAAAGAACAAAATCTATTTTCTAAAAAAAACGTATTAAGCATTAGAAATAAGCTTAGAGTGTTTGATGACATCATGCTGATGTCATTAATTCTTTGTGATCAGTACCTTATTTTGAATTGTTTTGACATTCGCACGTGTCCACATGCTCTCATGGGTGCCCTTATAATTTTTGCTGGTGCCTTTATCAATTTCTATTATTTCAACTGATTTCTCCTTTTCAATTGATCTCCTCTATTTCGCCCTCCAACTTACTTCGCCGTTAAAATTTGCCGACTTTACCACATTTTGACCGCTCCACTCATATTCCCTGCACACAATCAAAATACACTTAATTAATTCGAATATAATAAAATAAATAACTAACTAATATAAATATAGAGGTATTAAATGTAATATATTGTGCTTATTAAAATGCAAATTTGCGAGTTTCAAAATTAGGTAAAATCAAAAAAAGTTAATATTTCGACAAATGCTTTCCAAATATATAAATTTTACCAAAATCTATTACTCAAAATAGAAGGCAAAAATATTTTTAAATAAAATTCGCAATTTTTTTTGATTCTTTAAAATATTGTTGATTGGCCTAGTTTCGAATATCTTGAAAAGTATGAAAGGTTCATGAGTTCCCTCCTGGTGTTTTGACAATTTGCGTACCAAATTAGACTCAATATGGTTTATATAGCTTGAGTTAGAGTTAGTGAGTCATCTCCACTCAATTTATAAATGAAGACTTGAAGGAATAAAGAAAAGACTCACAAGAAGCTCAACTCACCATCGGAAGACATCTTAGGATGGTAAGTGACTTAGATACCTAATTACTATAGGTTATTTGCTTTATTAAGACCTAAAAATGATGTTCCCACATCTTAATAATGCTTTGAAATGATTTTAAAACTCAAAAGATTATTCTGGGCAAAATGGTTTCGAAACCACCTTGATGGTTTTAAAACCAAAAAATAAAGTATACCATCAGTCTACTTTGATTTCGAAAGCAACACCTTGGTTTCGAACCAAAAGTTCAACCTGTCTTCAAGCTACTTAAATTTTAAAACCACCATGTTGGTTTTGAAACCAAAACCTCAATCTCGGAACAGATGGGTTTTGGGTTTGAAAGTAACACATAGGTTTTGAATCCAAAAGTGAGAAACTGAGTACATACTACTTTGCTTTCGAAAGCATCACCCAGGTCTGTGCGAAAAGACTATTTTGGGTTTTCTTTTCTCTATTAAGAATCCTACCTGACCATGGAAAAGCTTGAACTCTTTAAGTCAGATTGAGAGTCAAAATCATCTAACGTAACCTTCATTGCTTTCTTTCCTATAGCAGGCTTCTTATTTTGACATTCACTTGCTATATGTCCCAATCCATGATACTTGAAGCATTGAATCTCACTTGACTTCTTTTTTTCGCCTTTTCATGTGGCCTGAATTTTGAAGATGAAGATGAGCCAAACTTAGGTTTTTCAAACTTCTCCTTCTTTTTCTTCAAAAACTTCTTGAATTGTCGTAAGGAGGGTAATTTCCATCACGGGAGAGATCATCATCCACTTTGTCGGAGACATCAACACTTTTGGAAGCTGCAAAAGTAATGTTCTTTGATTTTCTTTGTGGAGCGGAAACAAGCCTCAAAAGTTCTAAGATTACCTACAAGTTCCCCAGGAAGAATAACATCAATATCTTTACTTTCCTCAATAACAAAAACTCTACCTTGGAAACTCTCGGGGAGAGATTACCAAACCTTATGAACTACCTTGTAGTTAGAAATATTTTCACCCAAAGCAAAGGAGTTATTGTCAATTTCGTTCAATTTAGCATAGAATTCATCAAAGGTTTCACTGTCATCTATCCTAATGGTCTCAAAGTGGGTGGTCAACAGTCGAAGCTTAGCAGGGTAACCTCTAGAATCTGCTACGCTTGTTTTGTTACTTCACAATTAGAGATACGATGAAATTCGTCGGCAAAAACAACAGCATAGATAGAATTGAGAGCTTTACTATTGTAGAAACCAAAATTTTGCACCCCAACACTAACCCAAAAATAGGGCCACGTCACACTTTTCAAAATCAACCCAAAAATTGGGTTCAACTGGCATTTTTCTAAATCAGCCCAATAATGGGGTTGAAGCATACTTCAAAAAATTCGACCCAAGAATGGGGTTGAAATATCAATTTTCAAAGAATCAACCCAAGAATGGGGTTGAGACATCATTTCTGAAATCCACCCAAAGTGGGGTGTGCATCACATATTTGCAAAAGAGTTTGTGCATCAAATATTTAATCAACCCTAGAAGTGGGTTAGCGTACACTTTCAAAGGGACCTAAAATTGGGTGGGTGATAACACCCACCACAAGAATCAAGAAACAAAAAAACTTTTTAAAAGCTTTTAAAGTAGGTCAAAATACCCACTTACAAACATCAAATAAATAAAGGAGGTGGGTAGTAATCACCCACCAACCTTTTAAAGCAAATCACCCTTTTTCAAAAACGTGTACATTGTTATGACGCATAAGGCTATGTGGCTGGTCCACCGCCCATATACCCATGTACATAACACGTTATTCATACGTGTTATCATGAGGGTGCACTCCCACATGCACCCTCCTCTATATATATTTGTTCCCCCCTTTGTTATTTAGTAACAGATGAAGTTAATTTTGTACGAAGCTTATAGAGAGAGATATGTTATGAATCAGTGAATAAGTAATACCATCTTCCCACTTCTCTCGATATATATCTTGTGTGCCTTGAAATTATAACACGTTATCAGCACGAGTCTCTACCACTCTCCAGATCGAGACCTCGACATTTTGTGATCAACCAGAAGCTCCTGGGCATCTCACAAAATCAGAAAGGATATGGACCCAAGCAGAGGCATATCCCGAGATATTGGTCCAAGCAGAGACATATCCAAACAAAGCCAATATGGCGAGGATGTTTGTCTAGCAGACAGTGCTACGACCCATACAATCCTCCGTGATAGTAAATTTTTCACGAGCTTGAGTATGTTCAAGGCTTGCGTGACTACTATCACTGGTACGACCAGTCTGATTGAGGGCTCTAGTAGAGCTAGTATTATGCTCCCAAGTGGTACAATACTTGATATTGATGATGCTTTGTATTCCTCCAGATCCAGGAGAGATCTGTTGAGCTTTAAAGACATACGTCGTAATGGATACCACCTTGAGACAGTGAATGAGCATGATATGGAATACTTATGTATTACCTCCACTGTCTCACACCAGAAGCGTATATTAGAGAAGCTCCCAGCTCTCTCCTCTGGTTTGTATCATACGATAATAAGAAGGGTTGAATCTTATGCCGTCTTGAACCAGAAGTTCAATGACCCGAAAGCGTTTATGCTTTGGCATGACCGACTTGGTCACCCAGGTTCTACCATGATGAGTAGAATAATTCAAAACACGCAGGGACATTCATTACAGAACAGGAAGATTCTGATGTCCAAAGATTATGCTTGTGCAGCGTGTTCCCTGGGTAAATTGGTGCTTAAACCATCTTTAACCAAGGTCGTTGTTGAATCCCCAGCTTTTCTGCAACGAATTCAGGGAGATATTTGTGGGCCTATCCATCCCCAATGTGGACCATTCCGATATTTTATGGTCTTGGTGGATGCTTCTGCGAGGTGGTCGCATGTTTGCCTATTATCCACTCGCAATGTTGCCTTTGCACGTTTGCTCGCTCAGATTATACGATTACGTGAACATTTCCCTGAATTCCCCATCAAGTCTATCCATCTTGATGGAGCTGCCGAGTTTACATCTCGAGCTTTTGACGCTTATTCCCAAGCAGTTGGCATCGACGTAGAGCATCCTATTGCTCACATTCATACACAAAATGGTCTAGCAGAATCATTTGTGAAGCATCTTCAGCTCATTGCTCGGCCTATGCTTATGAGAACTAAGCTACCAGTTGCAGCCTAGGGACATGCCATTTTACATGCAGCTGCATTGGTTCGGATTCGTCCGACTGCATATCATTTGTATTCTCCTATGCAACTTGTTATGGGTCACCAACCAAACATTTCACACTTGCGTGTATTTGGTTGTGCTGTGCAAGTTCCTATTGCCCCTACGCGACGCACCAAGTTTGGTCCTCAGCATTGGCTAGGAATATATGTTGGCTTTGATTCACCTTCTATTATTCGTTATCTTGAGCCAATGACAGGTGATGTTTTCACCGCCCGTTTTGCGGACTGTCATTTTGATGAGACAGTCTTCCCGTCATTAGGGGGAGACAATCCGTCGTCAGGAGAACGGTGTGATTCGTCGTCAGAAGAACGCATGCGATTTCCTGGATCACACCATCTATGTCTCATCTTGTTCCTCGTACCAATGCCTGTGACATTAAGATGTGGAAGATTGTTCATCTTCAGGAAATTGCCAATGAAATGCCTGATGCATTTAATGACGCAGCTAAAGTTACCAAGTCATATATACCTGCTGCAAATGCTCCAGCTAAACTTGATGTCCCAGAGAGACATGCTATAAGAGCTGATGTCCCGAGAGGGCATGTGACCCCAGTAGGATAACTTGCAGCAAATGAGTCGTCTAATGCACGCCAAAAGCGTGAGCGACCTCTTGGTTCGAAAGATTCTGTTCCCAGGAAGAGGAAATGTCAATCAATAAATGTAAATACTCCCGGAGAGAGCATCATTGAACGATCCACATTTTCTGATGATATGCCTCTTGAAGAAGGCAAATCCCCAGGAGAGGGACCGGTACAATCCCCAAAAGAGGGAAATGAAGAAATCTCTATAAATTATGCATGTACCGGAGAAATGTGGAATCGCAATGAAATAATTGTTGACGATATTTTTTCTTTCTTAGTAGCTACTGACATCGTCATAGAGAACGATGATATTGAGCCACGCTCTATAGAGGAATGTCGACATAGAATTGATTGGGTAAAATGGAGAGAAGCTATCCAAGCAGAGTTGGCTTCCCTTGCAAAGCGTGAGGTGTTTGGACCAGTTGTACCAACACCCGCGGATGTGAACCTGGTGGGAAACAAATGGGTCTTTGCAAGAAAACGCAATGAGAAAAACGAGGTCATTCGCTATAAGGCGCGACTCGTGGCACAAGGTTTTTCACAAAGACTTGGGATTGATTATGAAGAGAAATATTCTCCTGTTATGGATGCAATTACATTCAGATATCTGATCAGTCTGGTAGTCTAAGAAAGACTCGACATGCATCTGATGGATGTGGTCACTACGTATCTGTACGGGAAGTTGGATACAGATATTTATACGCGAGTCCCGGAAGGGTTATTTTTACCTGAAGGAAGACCACGTCATTTGTATTCATTTCAGCTCAAAAGAGCTTTGTATGGATTGAAACAATCTGGGCGGATGTGGTATAATCGCCTTAGTGAATACTTGATAAAGGAAGGGTATGCAAACGATCCCATTTTCCCCTGCATTGTTATAAAGAAATCAAAATCTGGATTTGCTATCATCGCTGTGTATGTCGATGATATAAATTTAATCGGGACTCCTGAAGAGCTCCGTAATGCTGCTGAATACCTGAAGAAGGAATTCGAGAAGAAAGATCTCGGGAAAATAAAATTTTGTCTCGGCTTACAGATCGAGCATAACTCAAATGGAGTTTTAGTCCATCAAACGGCGTATACTGAGAAGATCCTGAAGCGTTTTAACATGGACAAAGCACATCCATTGAGTACTCCTATGGTTGTGAGATCTCTTGATATTGAGAAAGACCCATTCCGACCAAAGGAAGAAGCTGAAGCACTACTTGGTCCTGAGGTATCATATTTGAGGGCAATCGGCGCATTGATGTACTTGGCCCAATGTACCAGACCAGACATTGCATTTGCTGTGAATCTGTTAGCCAGATTCAGTTCTACCCCGACAATGAGACGTTGGACAGGTGTCAAACAGATTCTCCGNGATATTGAGAAAGACCCATTCCGACCAAAGGAAGAAGCTGAAGCACTACTTGGTCCTGAGGTATCATATTTGAGGGCAATCGGCGCATTGATGTACTTGGCCCAATGTACCAGACCAGACATTGCATTTGCTGTGAATCTGTTAGCCAGATTCAGTTCTACCCCGAC
>MVGT01000390.1:7112-18346 GCA_002174775.1 Macleaya cordata | reverse complement strand
AAGAGATTGAAATATTCGATTCTTGTTTCCGCATGTTAAAGAATCGAATAAGTCAATACTCTTGATTAGAGATTTTAGTTTCCATCTTTATCACCAATATTATTTTTATTTGGTGATTGTGTAATCCTTAACTTTAGTCACATTGACATACGGTTATTCCAACTAATAACCGTAAGGATTTTAGACTTTCAGAAACCTTCTTTATATCTCTCTCTTAAAAACCCAAGTATTCACCAAAAAACAGAAAAAGAATCGATACTTGCCTATAAGAGGCCCTCAAATTGCACAAAAATTGAGGCAAATCGTGGACGCCCAATTAGGTACTATCGATACTCCTGTTTGGAGTATCGATATTCCTTATGAAACAAATTCCAGGCATGCCTAGTATCGATACTCTTATATGGAGTATCGATACTCCATGTAGAGCAGATTACAGGGATACCCAGTATCGATACTCCTATTTAGAGTATCGATACTAGTTGGGGATTTCTAAGTAAAACTTTATTTTCTCAAAGTTTTACCCAACTGACTCAGCCGAAAGGATACACATGCAAGTTTTTCTTTTAAAACCACGTACCTTGCAAGAAATGCTGACTAATCTAATCCCAATCATACATGCTTCACTTAAATGAACCAACTCGCAAGACACAACCATCTAGATGAGCAACAAGGCACATGGTCATGAGTTTTGCAATTCACTCATTTTTTAAGAATATTCTTAACCTTAAACAGTGAAAACACAAGTTTGAGTTGGTAACTGAGTTCATCGGGCAAAGAAACAAGTGAGAGTACAGGCAATGATGTCTCAAAATGTGACAAGATCCTCGAAAGTTGATGACATATTAAGATTCTACTCTCTCTTCAGTATTCCAAACCACACTGGAATAGAGGACAAATCACAATGTACAATAAATAGATCAAGACCAACATGTTAGGGCTTTACCATGAGGGTGTATTTTAGAATACAACTAGCCCAAAAGTATGTATCATGACTCATCAAGACTACCCAAGAGTTCATTATTGATTTGTTGATGATTTGTTATTGATTTGCTCTCAAGGCACCGGGACTTGCCATGTGATCTCACTACGAACTAACACGCCACCAAGCTTAAAATCTTTTACAAGAGCTTACTCTTTAGGCGGCTCTGCCAAGCTTAACATCTTTTACGAGAGCTTACTCTTTAGGTGGTACACCGAGTTCAGAATCTTTTACGAGAACTCACTCTTGAGGTGTAGAATAGACAAGAATTATCAATTAAGGCACAAGTGCTAGGATAGCTCGTCCATACTAGTTTGGTTAAAAATAGTTCGAGAGAAGTAACACACATACAAACTAGGATCAGTTTATACACATTCAATCAAACCAGAGATACAATCACAAGTTCTAGATGATTCGAATGAACACAGTGAAGCAATAAACTTGTGGCCTTGTTTCGAATCACCATACCATATTCGTCAGATTTGTTCTTGAATATCCATTTGGTGCCTATGACATTGATGTTCTTTTGCCTTGGTACAAGAAACCAAAAGTCTTGACGTGAGAATTGGTTGAGTTCTTCTTACATTGCTTCGATCCAATTCTCATCCTGAAAAGCATCAAAGACGTTGGTTGGTTCGAAATCAGCGAGATAACACACATATTTGAAAATATTTTCAACTTGTCTTCTCGTTCTGACTTCGGTGGTTTCGTCCCCAATGATGTTCTCTTCGATATGACTCCTTGCCAACTTGGGACGTTGAGAATTGGAGACACCTGGTTGGCTTTCTATAACCACTTCACTTGATTTCTCATTTGTATCATCACTGTGAGTGGCTCCTTAGGATTCATCGGAAGTTGGTACAACTTCCTCTTAAACTTTAGAAGAATTCCTTTTTTCCAACCTATTTGAAGGCAACACTTCATCATTTGGATCTTCAGATATTGAACCCATGTCATCAATCACAACGTTGGACTCCATCATTGATTCCGTTCTCTTGTTGTAGGCTCGATATGCTCTTCTGATCAGAGACTACCCCAAGAAGATGCCTTCATCACTTTTTGCAATATGTAGCATGTACTTTCAAAAATCCGAAGATAATTCAAATTTTTCTTCTTCCCATACCACAACTCATACGGAGTGTTTAGGGTCTTGGTTCTCATGTAAACCTGGTTTATAAGGTAACACGCTGTGGAAACACCTTTTCCCCAAAACCTTTGAGCAAGACCTTTGCTATGAAGGAACACTCTTGCCATTTCTTGAATGACACAGTTCTTTCTTTCGGCAACCCCATTTTGTTGAGGAGTGATTGGTGCCGAGAATTCATGCTTGATTCCATGTTTACCACAATAGTCTTCAACTTTGGTGTTATGGAATTCGGTTCTTCGATCACTTCGAATTCTTTTGATCTTTCTTTCTTGTTCATTTTGAATTCTCTATGCAATAACAAAAAACTCATAAAAAGTATCAGATTTCTCTCAGAGGAAAGCCACCCAAATGAACCGAGAAAATCATCAACCATAACTAAAATGTAACTAGTACCTCCTATGGTTTGAGTTCTCATTGGACCAATGAGATCCATATGAATCACTTGAAGAGGTTTAGTCGTGAGAATATCTTTAAATGCTTTGTGTGAGCTTCGTATTTGCTTTCCCACTAAGCATGCTCCACACTTGCCATTAACCTCTTTACACAGTTTTGGAACACCTCTTACAACTTCTTTGTTGGTTAACTTAACAAGGTCCTTAAAGTTAACATGGCCCAACCTTTGGTGCTATAGAAGTGTGGTGTCCAATTTGGTTAGATTACACAATAGCTTAATTGATGTATCATCCATGTAGCAGTTGCTGGAAGTTCTCTTCCCGTGTATGCTTTCTAACCCATTCAGATCTTTAATGATGCACCTTTGAGAGGTAAAGGTTACCGAATAGTTAGAGTCACAAATTTGACTAAGGCGTAAGATATTGGCATGCATATCTTCGAGGTACAAAACGTTATAAATCTATGGAATTCTAGGGAGATTGATTGTTCCTTTCCCAGTTACCTTGGCTGTGCTCCCATCTCCAAAGGTAACGTTCCCACCAGAGAACTTCTCAAGATGTGAGAAGCATTCTTTGTCTCCGGTCATATGATGGCTGCAACCACTATCTAGAAACCAATTCGATGTGGTGGATTTATATGCAATGAGTGCCACCATGGCTTTGGTTTCAACATTCTTCTTCACCCAAACCCATTTTTCTTTCTTCTTTGGAGCTGCATCCGTTAGCTTAGGTGTGCCTACTTGTTTGCTTTTCTTCTTCACATATGGTCTCTTACCATATTTGTTCTTGCCAAAATTGAGATTTATTAGTCTTCCAATCTCTTCAGTTAAGGCTTTTGCTTTTTCTTTAAGTCGCTTGAAATTCTTTAGCATCTCCCATTCTCTTTGGAAGTGATGGAGGTCATCCAGGTAAAACTTGTAAGTATTTTACAAGTGACCTTGATATCCATAGTATGAGCATGTGTGGATGCTTTGAGGCAATCTCCTAGTGCCTCTTGTCTTGGCTTGAGGCTTGGTAACCTTCTTTGGAGATTGTTGCTTAACAACCTGCTTTGGAGCTTGTTTGTTGCCTTGTTTAACAGCTCCCTTTTGTGGAGAAGGAGGATTCTTAGCTTTCACAAAGATCGTTGACATTGACGTGCTAGCAACCTTACTTGGATCAAACCCGAGTCCCTTTTTGTCACCCGAATTATTCGATCCTTTCAACATTGACACAAGATTATTCGACCTGTGAATGAACTTTATGCGCATCTCTTTTGACTTACATAACTCTTCCTTCACCCCTTTTATCTCATCGAAAAGAGATGTGACTCTCTCATGTGCCCTCCCAAGTTTATTTTTGAGACCCTTGATTTCTTTATCTTTTCCTTTCTTGGAGACCTCGTTCATTTGAAGAGTCAAGTTCTTCTTTTCCACCTCAAGGCATACGACCTTCATTTGAAGTTCCTTGTTGGTCCTTGAGAGGTACTTACTATTCTCTAAAATTCTTAAGAATAGTTGTTCTTCTTGGAGTTCCTCACCACTCATATCATCACCACTAGAGGATTGATTGGATATGTCTCCTTCGTTGTCACCTTGTTCTTGTGACGACAGTAGAGAGCTAGTAAAAGCGATGTAATTTTGTTTCGTCTCTTCTTCGCTCTCTTGAGAGGATACAGACTCCAATAAAGAATCATAAAAAATGACATTCATTGCTTTCTTACCCTTTGAGTGGTTTGAGCTTCCTTTGTTCGGGCAAATGCTTGCCATATGGCCAAATCCACGACATTTGTAGTATTGAATCTCATCACCCTTCTTCTTCTCAAATTTCTTGTCAAATGGCTTAACATTCTCATGAGGTTTAGACTTAAAGGAGGAATGATTGTACTTGTCAAATTTCTAAAATCCTCATTTCTTCTTCAAGTACTTCTTGAACTGCCTGGAGAGAGGAACAATTTCCTCATCACTAGAGTTATCGGATGATTTGTCATTCTTGCTTGCCACTTACTTGTAAGCCTTGAAAGCAATGTTCTTTGGCTTCTAGGATGATCGAAAGTTTGATTCAAATGTCCTGAGATTACCTGCACGTTTCTCAGGGAGAAGATCATCAATATATTTACTCGCCTTAATAGCTGTAACTTTGGCCTCAAACCTCTTAGGGAGAGATCTCAACACCTTACAGACTATCTTAGAGTTTGAAATGGTCTCTCCTAGGGAAAATGAGTTATTTACTATTTCACCGAGTTTCCCATAAAACTCGTTGAAGGTTTTATATTCTTCCATATGAAGATTTTCGAATTGAAATGTAATCATTTGCAATTTTGCAATCTTTACAGTCTGGGTACCCTCATGAGTGACTTCTAATTTTGTCTATGCCTCCTTAGCTATAAGGAAATTCGAAATACTTCGAAACTCATCTACTGTTACAGCATTGAATATGGCATTAAGACCTTTGTTGTTATAGGTGGCCTTATCGAGTTCGTCTTTAGTCCAGACACTGTTGGCTTTAGGTTTAGTGACAGCAATGCCATCAATTATGCTGATTATGGTTGGAGGGGACCAACCATCTTCTACAACCATCCAAACTCTTTCATCTATAGAGCTTAGGAAGGCTCTTATGCGTGCTTTCCAATACGCATAGTTACTACTGTTGAACAATAGAGGTTTGTTGACAGAACCTCCTTCCATATTTCACTATAAGGATCTCACCAGGATCTAAATCCCTAAGTGCTGAACTATATGCTCTGATACCAATTGAAATATCACCTATGCCTAGGTGTATATGAAAGGGGGATCAATATCTACCAATTTAAAGCTTGATACACAACGATGTCTAAATGATAAGAAATTGAAACAAACAAGTATTGACTTATTCGATTCTCAAATGCGGAATTTAAGGAGAATCAAACATTTCAATCTTGTACAAAAATCATTCACATAGAGACAATCGACAAAAATGATTTTTGTTGACGGGGAAAAACCTAACGGAAAAAAACCCTGGGACCTAGCCCAAAAATTACCACTAAGAGTTACAAGAAATCTTACAACCGTTCACATCGACCACATGAATCCCCTCGTGCAAAAACTCGACCGGTCTTTCTTCACGACTCGAATCCACGAACCGCCTCTTCAATGGTGAGTGTGTGCCTCCAACTCAGAATCCACCAAGTCTCACACTTGTGTACTTGAATCCACAAGCTTCACTTAAACCCTGTCAAGTTTGCAACTTGCCGGAGCTTTGCCGACGACTTCACGGAACTCCATCGATGATTGTAAAGTGATGGAAAGTTTTGAGTTTCTAAGCCCTACTAGATCTTCATGCTAGATGGATATTCTAAACTGTTCTAGCTAAGATAAAGGTCTAAAGAGAATTAGTATGGAACAACTCTCAAGGAAGAAGGACTCTTCTCCTCACAAAAGCTTGGAAGAATCAAACATGGAGAAGATGACAAAAGATAGTTTCTTGAATATTCCTTATTCTCTCTAAACTCCAACTATTCTTTCTTCTTCCTTCTTGGTTAACCTAAAATGTTTGTCTTAGTCCTATTCATGGACAAGAAACAAAACCTAGGTTAGTTGTGACAAATGACCAAAAAAGGCATGAGAACCCTTGCCACAAAACCCGCACAACTCAAACCTTCGTAGTCCAGAAAAGAGGGTTCTGGGCAGCTAGTATCGATACTCCATTTGGGTAATATCGATACTGGCCTAAAATCAGTTGGCAATGGATTATCTGTTGTCAATAAATAAGGCCAGTATCGATACTCCCTTGGGGTAGTATTGATATTGGCCTGATATGTAGTCAACAGATCAAGGCAGTATCGATACTCCCTTGAGGCAGTACTGATACTAGCCTGATCTATAGTCAACAGATCAAGGCAGTATCGATACTCCCTTGGAGTAGTATCGATACTAGTTTGCCAAAACAGAAAGAATAACCTTTAAAGAAGTTCTAATGATCTAGGTTCATTCTAGCTAATGATGCTTAGTTCTAATGCAATATAGCCACCTATGAAATGATAATTGAAGTTTGCTTACCAACATAAGGTGAGTTCCGGTGATGAGATTGAGTTCGATGGAGTGCTTTAGCTCTGATTCTCGATGATGTGAGTTTGCACAGAGGGAATACCTTAACACTCACTCAACCACAGACAACCCATTGAGTACATAATTCTATCATGAATATTGACAAACCCAAAGGGACCTTTCAATATTCAATCACATTTGCTAAAAATAGAGAAAAAAATTTAATTCAACCAGTGGTAGTCTAATTTGGTGCCTGTTTTCAACTAGTATTGGTCAAATTTTTATGGAGAAATCTCTTTATTGGTCTACAAGTTTGTACCTTAGATAAGCATGCATGTACCCAAGCTTTTAGCTTGGATGTGGGTGCACCTATAGTCATACACAAGCCATCCCTAAGGCACCCTACCACCTTCGGCACATAGCTTAGTCAGGCTCTGTTGAGTGCCTCCTTCTGAGGCTACGATGAAGATTGAGGCTGTTATAGCCTTCGAAAGTTACAATCCACTATTTTGAGGTTCTAAAGCAGGCTCTGTTGCCTGCCCAGTGCATTGGGTACACACACTGACAAAATTCCACCACCATTAGTTGACTTTGCTGAAAAACAGATTTTATTTTTTTAATTCAACTAGTGGTGGTCGAATTTTATGCCTATTTTCAATCGGTGTTGGTCGAATTTTTAAAGAGAAATATCGTTCTTAGTCTCCAAGTTCGTACCTTGGATAAGCGTGCACGTATCCAAGCTTTTACCTTGGATGTGGACACACCTGTAGTCATACGCAGGCTATCCTTGGGGCACTTGAGCACCTCCACCAAGTGGCTTAGTCAAGCTCCGTTGAGTGCCTCCATCCGAGGCTGTGATGATAATTGAGGCTGTCATAGCCTTTGAAAATTAAAATCTATTATTTTGAGGTTCTGGAGAAGGCTCCATTAGCTGCCCGAAGCATTGGGTATACATATTGACAAAATTTAACCACCACTGGTTTATATTGCTGAAATACAGAAAACAAAAAATTTAATTCAACAAGTGGTGGTCGAATTTGATGCCTATTTTCAACCAGTGTTGGACAAATTTTGACATAGTTTTCTATTGAGGAGTGAGAGGATTGATCATGAAACGACGAACACCTAGGACGCCGTTAAGGGGGCAAGGGTGCGTGTAGGCGAAGCATGATTGACTGGTTAAAATGGTCCTTATCGTGCGCTAAATGAAATGGCAAATCCCTTGAATTTAAAAATGAAATTAACTAAGGGAGAGTAATTAGTGAGATCAATAGGGAAAGTAATTTGTGAGATTAAAGTAATTAAGTGAGGAATAATGCTATATGTACTCTTTGGATGACTCCCAGGAAGAGGTGGAAAATTTACATAAAGCAGTTCTCGCCACCTCATTCTGGGCTTCATCTTGGGAGTCATCTAAGGAGTACAAGTAGCATTATTCTTAAATGAGAGTAATTAAGATAATTTAAGGGCAATGACATATGTAGCTAATTGGTTGTGTTGCGTGTTCGAATCACGTAAATGCCATTCGACTCATCCAGTTGCACATAGGGTTATTCTGAGTGGTCGGATTAGTCTTACTCAAATAGCGGGACACCCATGCTTACAAAAAAATAGAAAAATAGTATAATAAATTGTCACCAAACTTTTTTTTCTTCTTCTTTCGATTGATTATAACCAATGCGGAAACTACCATCAACTAATCATCGTCTTTAATCTCACTTTATTTTCGACATTGTCTTCTAGTTAAGGTCTGCAAGAAAAATATTTATGAAATTTTGAAGGTAGAGATTGAAGGATAAAGAGACAATTAGTTACTCAATTTCTATTAAATAAAATAATTATTATATTATGGAGATTACTAAAAGTTAGAACATCCAAAATACCCAATATAAGTTTCTTTCAGTCCATTTAGTCCATAGATAATATATGATTCTATTTAGTGCAAAAATAAAGTTTTAACAGATTTGTCTTCTAAATTACTCAAACTAATCCTTAACTATAGGTGCATGTTAGCACCAACTATTTTTATATTAATTTTATTTTTCACTTAAAAATGTTACAACTTTAAAGCTACAAAAAATTTTCACAAAATTTAAATCTTAAAAAACATTTGTTGAGATCTTCAAAATGATACCAGTTAACAATACTTTGTTCTTTAAAAAAAAATTGTTTCTTATGCATATTTATTTTTACATAACATACAACTATGTTTTTCACTAGTTTTTTTTATTTAGATATTGCATCTAAATTCAAATTTACATGATCCAAAATCAAGTAACATCAAAACAAGAAGTAAAGATCTCGACAATTACTTTCTAAATATATGAATTTCGTCAAAATCTATTACAAAAAATGTGTGCATATAAATAGAGAACTACTTTTACAACTAGTAACTTTTATTTAGATTGTATCCAAACTAGAATTTGTGAGTCTCAAAACCATGTAAATCAGAAGAAAAAGTGAAGATCTCGAAAATGCCTTATAAATATATAAATTTCGTCAAAATCTGTTACTCAAAATTGTAGGCAAAAATATTTTGCATAAATTTATCGAATGTGTTTTTGAAAAAAATATTCTTGACTGGTATAGTTTCGAAGATCTTGAATAGTGCTTTCCAAATGCATAAATTTCGTCAAAATAAAAATTTTAGTTTAAGAGATTTAACATTTTGAAGTTTAAAAGCAAAAAAAGTAAGTAACTTTCTCTTTTCAATAGCTGTACCAATTGAAAAAAAATAAGAACGGCAAAATCGAAACACTAAAAAGCAAGGAGTGGGTTCAATAGACTTAGAAAAATTTAAAAATGACTACATAGACTAAAAAAAGTATTTTAGCCTTGTTGAAAGCTTTGTAGACCAAACAAAATGGATTCAAAAAGCTATATATTCGATTTTTTTTTGCAATTTTTTCTTTATCTATAAAATAAAACAGAGCAGTCTTAAGATAAAGAACAGTCTAGATTTGTCCTCTCACAAATCTGGGCCGTCTTTGGTTGTATAAACATATAACTTCCTACTTTGGTGTATTTGCTAAATAAAGAGTATTTACAGGGTATATAATTAATATGAGTTTGTAGATGAAAAATACTACGTTTTATCGAAAAAGAAAAGTTACAAAAAGTATGTACACATGGAGCAAAAAGAATGTGTATATGAAGGAGAGATAAATTTGGGAGCTTTTAATTTTTTAAAAATAAAATTTTTATAACTCTATTAATAATTCAGTTTTTTATTAAATTTATATTTTGAAAGGATTCACGGAGATCTTCAAAATGTAACTAGTTACCAATACAAAAATTTAAACATAAAAAAATATTTTAAGTGTTAAGTATGAATGGAGTGTAGGCAACATGTGTCGAATGTACGAAATCGCAGATTTTAGACGATGAAAATGCGCAGCGTTATGTGTTGTGCCGAATGCACAGGTTATTGCTAGTTTTTATATATATATATACAATTTATGGAAGTACCTTTCAAATAAAAGTTATAATAATGTCCCTATAATGTGCAATGCCTCTGCTTTATAATTTAAAAATTCATAAAATATACCTCTATAATAAATTAAGGTTAGCATAAATAACACATGTAACGTGTATGCTAGACTTTTCATCTCTCGATATTTATATAAATTTGTAAGCATGCTTGGCATATCTGGATTCAGTTATTTATGAGGACTGAATCAGTATAGGTATATGTTATAGAGATTTATGAGGCAAAAATCTAAACAATATCAAAGGGATTGAAATAAAAATTATATTTTCATAAACTTTTTAGTTATAATAGATAAATTTAATATATTATAGAATAACAAAAATATTGGCTAGTTTTTGGTTCAGATAGAGCATACAAAAAGATGAAAACATCAAACAATTTAATTACATCATACTACTCTCTAATGTTATTGCTAAATCGAAGTTCTGTGCGAAAAGTAAGTAACAATCTCAACGTAAAGAACATTTTCAACTTAAGCAACATATGCAATGGACTTAGATGACCTCTGATTGAAGTTTATATTTTTCTTAGAAAAGAAAAGGGTACTTTAGTGGCGCTAGTTCATAGAATCTGGCCTCATTATAACTGTAGATATGAGCTTCCCTCATCGATGCCATTAAAACGATGGAAATATATAGATCCAATAGCAATGATTAATCAAACCAACCCATATGTTATAACTCTTTTCATATTTACCACCCATAAATGTTAACTCTTTCTATATTCGGATGAACTATCATAAGTGGAAAAAAATCCCTAGTCTCTTCTCAGGAGTTGTGTTTGATAGGTTGGAACCTTTTGGAAGAGATGAAAATCTGTTTTATCGAGTGTTTTCTCGGTGTGAAACCCAACTTTGAAAATGTGACAAAAGGAATTTCTCCCGTGACCGCCTAAAGACGGTAATGGCGTCTCACTACCAGGCTTGATAGGGTTCACGACGACACGGGGAACCGTGTATACCTTAGGTGGACTGGTGCCTATGTTACTTCCACTCGGATTCCCACCCGAGTGATCTGTGTGTGTTGGCCCCAGGGATCCTCACCCTTACGAGGGTGGGTGAGTCGGGTTGCCAGGTCCCGCAGACTTGGGTGCGTGGGTTGGCCTGCCAGGGATCCTCACCCTTACGGGGGTGGGTGAGTTGGCTTGCCATAGTCCGACACCCTATGGGTGAGTGTGTTTGGCTTGCCAGGGATCCTCACCCTTACGAGGGTGGGTGAGTTGG
>MVGT01000392.1:20262-42199 GCA_002174775.1 Macleaya cordata | reverse complement strand
AAACAGTGTGGGAAACACTCTTAGCAATCTAACCACCTATGGTACTTAGTGTTCTAAGTCACTTACCATCCTAGGATGACTTCCGGTGGTGAGTTGAGTTCTTCGGAGCCTTTGTAGATTTCTTCTTTTTCAACAGAAGTGAATCGAGACTCACTAGACTCTAACTCAAGTTACATTAACCATCTTGAGTTTACCTTTGACACGAAATTCGACAAACATAAAACATGGACCTTTCAACCCCCACAATACACACTAAATTTGTAAAATTTTAAATGCATGGTTTAAGACATTTCAATAAACACATTAATTACCACATCTCATTTGTTGTGTATAACACAAATAATACATCTTCAACATATGTAATTTTTAGGTCACATTGTTGATTCATTTATATAATTTCAAATATGTTGTATAATTGGATAATCCTAAAACCAAATAAATTTTTAGGTTTTGATGTTGTATAAATAAAAACATTCAACTACAATCAACATATGAAAAGTGATGATTTTGAACATACCTTGAGAAATTGATGAGAAATCCAACCAAATCACACAATTTGATCACCCAAATCACTCCACCAACCTCTTTGATCAAGCAATAAAACTTAAAAACTAAATGTTGATTAATATAGAGTTTTTTTAGGGGGGGTGTATTGAATCTGGATATTGGTGGATTTTTAAATATCCACCAAAGTCGGTGATATTCAAACATGATTCTGAAGGACTCTTTAAAAATCCGAGGTATTCAATTGCATGGATTTTAAAGTCTTTCAAACTCCGTGATATTCAAACATGATTTTTAAGGACTCTTTAAAAATTAGAGGTATTCATTTCACTTTAATAATTAAAGATTTTAAGGGGCCCAAGACTTTCATGGATTGTTATGGATTTTTGAAGGCTTGTTATATGTATTTTTCTCATTCAATTATCTGACCTCTAGTCAAGAGATTTTTGTGAATTTTAAAAGTGATAAACTAATCTCCCTTTCTTCCTCCACACTACCACCTCACCACCTCCACCTCCACCTCCACCTCTACCGTTGTAGACGCTAAATTTTCACACACCCCAGAAAATACCCGTTTTGGTCACACCTCGGTTTACGTGCGAAATTTAACGAAAAATTGGTTTAATGTAACTAAGCAGGCTTCACTCCATTGGTCCAAAATTCGGCTCAAAGCCAGAACGAGAAGATAACCAAATCTTGGGGAACCCCGAACTCGGAATGGAACCGGTTCAGGCGAGGAACCGTAGGATTTTTTAACCCCGGGGTCGCCACGTGTCGCGCCAGGGTCGGTCCACCCCAATTTTTTCCCAAACCATTTGTTGTTTATCTAACAAATCAATTTTTGAGGAATTTTGGTTAAAAAATTTCAAAATGGTGGGACCCATTCTCATTTTATTTTTTAAAAAAAATAAAAATAAAAATAAAATAATAACAAAAAATTTGAAAAAAAAATAATAAAGAAAAAAAATAGGGATGGGAGGTGCGTGCCGTGGTGGCCACGCACCCCCCATCCTCCTCCCTGTTTTCTTCCCCAAAACAGGGAGGAATGGGGGAGATGGGCTGTCGGTGGAGCTGGCTTTTGGGAGAAGGAGATAAGAAGAGAGGGAGAGAGAGATTAGAGAGGAAGAAAAAAAAAACGGTTAGAGAGGGAGACAGATCGGGCTGAGAAAGAGAGAGGGCAGAGAGAGAGGTCGAGAGAGAGTTCAAAGAGAGAAGAGGAAAGGAGAAGAAAAAAAATAGAAGAAAATATCGTCTGTTATAGACATTGAAGAGAAGAAGGAGAAAGAAGAGGAGAAGAAGATAAGAAGAAAGGAAGGAAAGGAAGAAAGGAAGAAAAAGAAAAAAAGGGGAAAAACAAAGAAAAAAAACTTTTTTTAGAAAAGAAAAAATCCAAAAAAAATAGGAAAAAAGCAGTCAAAAAAAAGGTTTTTTTTCTTGGAAAAAAACAAAAATCAGAAAAAAGTGTTTTAAAAAAAAAAGCAAAAACAGGAAAAAAGAAGAAGAGAAAAACAGAAAAAAAGAGAAATACAAAAAAGGAAAAGAATTTTTTTTTTCTTTCAAAAAACAGTTTTGCGAAAAAAAATACTTTTAGTTTATTTTTATTTTCAAAACAAAAAAAAGGGAAAAAACACAAAAACAAAAAGGGGGTTTTTTTCTCCCAAAAACAGTTTTGCGAGAAAGTAGTTTTTAGTTTATTTTTGTTTATTTTTTCATTCATTTTTCTCTCACGGATTATTTGTAAGAAAGGTTTTGCAAAGCATCCCAAGAATTTTGGTTCTCTCCACTTGGACACGGAGTGGGGCCCGCCTATCACCCCCATCGCACATCAACACGGGGAGAGATTTTTTGCAAACGGGTCGACGGGCTCGTGTCGGCTAGGTAACAATTCCTCTCCGATCTTTCTACTTATTTTCTTCCATTGTTGAGCTCATATCTGAAGTGATGAAGTGATGATGTAACAATGCTTTAATAATTCAATGAAATTTTGCATGCAATTTTGTCGATAAAAATGTGGCAAATGTAAATTTCATTTCATGTGATTTTTAGCATGTATTACGTGATATATGTCAGTTTTGCATGAAGTAATTCATGAAATGCATGCATTCCATATGACGTTTTCGTGAACATGAGTTGAAATCTTCGCATTAAATGTTTTGCATGATGCATGCATGAAATGATCAAACATGTGACAATGATGCATTTTTCACACGGAGCATTGTACATCTTTTTCCACATGAGTTAATATCACTATTTTGCCCTGTTTAACATGATTGACGTCGTGCATGTGACTTCATCATTTTTGCAAAAATATTTTTGCACAAACATTTTTGCACTCTCGTCTTTGTGCTTAAAGTTTTGATATCATAACTTGCCTTAATTTACTTGTCTGCTGATTTCAAATATTTCGTGACTTGTATTAGTGTTTTGACTATTTTGCTAGCTTGGGATTGAAACACTTAATAAACCTCTGAATAAGCTATTTTTGGCATGCGGGCCCATCCCTTCGTGGTGGGCCCACCGGCCCATTCCTTCGTGGTGGGTCCACGGGCCCTCATTCGTTTCCCCCAATTTTCAGCCTCCGGACTCCCCATCGGTTGCTATGAGCTTAACGGCTCATTTCTCGAGTTTGGGCCCAAGGGCCTGCCTCCATACCAGGCCCACGGGCCTAGATCCACTTTTCCAGGGCCCAAAGCCCATCACCATCACTCGGGCCATTAGAGCCTATCCTCTTCCTTGTGGGTCCAAGAACCCACATCCTCTTATGTCGGGCCTAAGGGCCCGACAACTTGCCAAACCCTAAAAACAAATAATAATAGAGATCAAGGTCTCTAGCTTAGTTCACCCTAGGGTTAGGCTCTGCGTGCTTGTAGCTTTAGGTTGTATTAACCTAAGATTGTGTGTTGTTTTCGAGGGTGTGTATGGTTCCACTCGATATGGAATTCCCATTCTACCCTCATCTTTGTTTCACATGTCATTTTCTAAATGCATCACACTTAGTTTAGAGTTCTTCATATAGGGTCAGAACATTCTTAATCAGATTAGGAGTCTTTAGATACCTTCGTGCGGTACTAGAGCGTAGGACATGCATCATTCGCATCTCACCGACGCTCGCATTTCTCAGACACACGTGCATTGTGTGATCCCATTTCGTCTCTGGGTACGTCCTATGTTGGATGTGACCCCTCTTTCATATTCACGCCTAAGGGTTGAATCTGCTCGTCGTCGTCGTTGAGATTCACGCCTACGGGATGAATCTGCTTACCATTACCTTTGAGATTCTCCGCTTTCGTCATCTTGGAGATTCTCTGCTATCATCGTCTTTGACTCTTAGCCTTCGTCGTCTCTGAGAGTCACTAGTATCGTCATCTTCGGGACACTCTACTCTCGTCGTCATTGAGAGTCCCAACACTCGTCGTCATTGAGAGTCACAACACTCGTCGTCTTTCAGATTCACGCCCAAGAGCGTCAATGAATCTGACTTCAAGATTCTCAGCTTTCGTCGTCTTGGAGATTCTTTACTATCGTCGTCTTTGAGGTTCATGCCTAAGGGCTGAGCCTGCCTATCGTCATCTTCGGGACACTCTACTTTCATCGTCATTGAGAGTCCCAACATTCGTCGTCTTTTAAATTCACGTCCAAGAGCGTCCATGGATCTGTCTTTGAGATTCTCCGCTTTCGTCGTCTTGGAGATTCTCTGCTTTCATCGTCTTTCAGATTCTCGCCCCGTAGCGTCAATGAATCTGCTTATCGTCGTCTTTCAGATTCACGCCTCGTAGCGTCAATGAATCTGCTCATCGTCTTCCATCAGATTCACGCCCCGTAGCGTCAATGAATCTGCTTTTCGTCACCCTTAATATTCACGCCCAGTAGCGTCAATGAATCTACTTTCGTCGTCTTTCAGACTCATGCCCCCTAGCATCAATGAATCTGCTTTCGTCTTCTTTCAGATTCATGCCCCAGAGCGTCCATGAATCTGTTTTCGTCATCTTTGTTGGTGTGTGGATACAAAGTACGTCCACGTCACTGACTTTTCGTTGTCTTTGTTTGTGTGTGGATACAAAGTACGTCCATGTCACTTGCTTCTCGTCGTCTTTGGACACGTCCTATGTTGGATGTGATCCCTCAGTGTATGGTGCATACAACACCATATCACATGTTTGAGTGTACGTGCACACATTGCACGTATCACACCCCTTGTTTGCTCGTGGATACAAAGTACGTCCACGTCATTGTGCTCTTAGCACGCAGGTCTATCGATGGCACGCGTCGTATCCTTTGCTGCATTCAGACAGATGGATGCATGCATCTTTTGCCCCAGAACTATTTGATCATGACACGTAGATTTAGGGGGCTTTCTTACCGTAGTACAGTTGTTTTTGTGTATGTAGCATAACTTAGTATTGATCATATATTTCCGTAAAAGTCTTTAATCGCGAAGTAGAGGCCGTCCTCATGGACGGGCGGTTGTTGGGTGCCTAACACCTTCCCAACCCGTACCTAGATCCCCTTATCCATTATCTCTGTACCGCAGACCATCTACTTTGGACTATTGCCATGGTTTTTCTCGGAAAACTAGATTTAGGTCGATTTTCCAAAATCTCGGGTCCTGATTCCCATAAATCAGGTGGCGACTCCTTACATATCACATTCATACCCCTTCTGAGGTGGGCGAATCCAACTTGTGCGTCTCCCACGTGCGAGTCTCCCTCGAGCATGGTGCGCGCCGGAATCTAGCTCTACAACCGTCACTTCCACCACTCCCACTGATAGTTAACAAAATATGTGTTTTTTTCTCAAACTACCGGCACCACGACTACCACCTCACCATCTCACCACCACCACCACCAACAAATTTTAAACTCAAAAATTGTCTCAAGCATATTGGTTCAAACAAAGAATCATACCCCTTCTGAGGTGGGCGAATCCAACTTGTGCGTCTCCCACGTGCGAGTCTCCCTCGAGCATGGTGCGCGCCGGAATCTAGCTCTACAACCGTCACTTCCACCATTCCCACTGATAGTTAACAAAATATGTGTTTTTTTCTCAAACTACCGGCACCACGACTACCACCTCACCATCTCACCACCACCACCACCAACAAATTTTAAACTCAAAAATTGTCTCAAGCATATTGGTTCAAACAAAGAATCATACCCCTTCTGAGGTGGGCGAATCCAACTTGTGCGTCTCCCACGTGCGAGTCTCCCTCGAGCATGGTGCGCGCCGGAATCTAGCTCTACAACCGTCACTTCCACCATTCCCACTGATAGTTAACAAAATATGTGTTTTTTTCTCAAACTACCGGCACCACGACTACCACCTCACCATCTCACCACCACCACCACCAACAAATTTTAAACTCAAAAATTGTCTCAAGCATATTGGTTCAAACAAAGAATCTAAAATAAAAAATAAAACTTCAATTTAATTGTAAACACCTCATCTAATGGTCAAAATGTATCCTTCACCACGAAAACACTGTTCAGGCGGAGATGAGATTGCAGCCAATAATCGACCACCACCTAACTGCTTTTTAATATGTGGGTTAAGCTTGTGATCTTATTGACGCTTCTCAAGTTTCCTCATGACGTGGTTACTTTTTTTTTCTTTTTTTTTTCCTCCTAGGCTGCAGCCATCTTTGTAGAAGTACTCTTCTTCTTATGCCCAATTAATGTCAAGACTATAATGCTATAGATACCATTGCTTGAACGCGGCATCTACTAGAACAATCACACTCTTGACCAAAGTCGGAGTTCGAACCAATAACTAACTCATTGTTCGACGCATTGTAAACCACATCTAGAATATGAGTCTTCCAGGTCACCGCATCGCTTCCCCACGAGTAATTTCGCTATCCATTTAACGTTTCTTCTTAAAACCCTAACCCTACAAACTTCTATGACAATCCTTATAAATTTGTGAAAGAAGTCTGGCAAATTCTACCATACTCTAAAACAAGAATCTATAAAAATATTTAGATTTTTTTAAGAAACATTATAAATCTATTAGATTCTTTGAATATCCAAAAGAATGTGTCACTAAAAGAATCTGTCAAAATCTTTCAAAGTTCTGATTCAATACACCCCCTTAGATTAAGTTCAAACTAGGGCTGCACATGGTGCGGTTTTAAATCCGATCCGAACCGAAAAAAATACTGACAAACCGTAAAATCAAAAAACTCAAAACCCAAAAAAACCGCAAAAATCGACATTTATGGTCTGGTTTTGGTTTCATGTTTTCAAAAAATCAAAAAAATCAAAACCGTACCAAAAACACCGAACCGAAAGACAAACCAAAAAAACCAAAAAAAAACCCGCACGTATGCCTATATAGTATACACATGCATTATTATGTATAAATATGCATGCTAACTTATGAAAATATGAATTAAGGAGCCTGGCTCTTAATATAATCACAATCTCATAAGTTAATGTATCTATGTCAATTTGTATCCTATATGAGGCAATACATATGTGTAATGTATTCTCAAATTTATACATATTTATTAATTTATTTATAATATATTTATTATTTTATATAATTATTATTTTTATTGTGAAAAAATTCAATTCTGGACGCATGATTAAAATTGCCACTATATTGCTATGAAAAATATGTTGAGATCCATATAGAGATATCTAAGATATGAAGATGAACTCTTTACAGACTTCACTATGTATCTTCATAAAAAAAATAAAATAAATCATATTCAGGGACGAGCTATCTTGCACGTTGTTGGGGAATGTGCCCCACCAAAAAAAATTTAAACTCCAACATCGAATACCTATGAGGAAATTGAGTCCCCCACTAATTATTAAGATTTTAGTATATTGTGCCTTAGTTTTTTGTAAAATTAGAATGATCAACTCATTTCTTAATATGTACCCCACGAGCTTTTAGGCACACCAAAGAAATTTGTTGTGCTTTGTAGTTTTCTCCTTAAAAAATTTTTATGACTTCATCCCTAATCATATCGTACCAAAATTTTTAACCCTATCAAAATTTAATTTAAAAGTAACAATTAAATGGATGGCCTATAACCTTATAATTATTTTTGATTGATATGATTTTTGGTAAGGATGATCTTCTCATATTAAATTTAATAATTTTCACAAAAAAAAGAGAGAGAATTAATGATTACTTAAGATGGTTGAACACTTGGACATTTTTTTTTCATATTTTAAATTTAAATAAATATTTGGTTATTATCATTTTTTCATTTTTTAAGTTTGAACAATGCAAGTGCTCTAATTATGTCATGTTTTAGTTTAAGTTTAAATGATCAATTAATAAATATCATATGTTAATTTTTTTTAATCTAGTTAAACTTTAGTTTTGAATGATTTGTCCGTTAAAAAAACCGAAAACCCCTAAAAAAATCTAAATTTTGAAAAAAACCGACAAATCCAAAAAACTGATGGCGTGGTTTTAATTCTAAAAAAAACCATCATGGTTTGGTATTGTTTTAGTCCTCATAAATTAATGATTTGGCTATGGGTTTGACAAAAACCCAACCAAACTGAATCGTGTGCAGCCCTAGTTGAAACTGAGATGAAATTAGTTGTGATATGGGGTAGATATAGTGGTAAGCATTAAAGAAAATAAAAAAAATAGGTGCAAAATGTTATTGTTAGAAGGGGTGTTGAACTTGAAGAAGTGGAAGAAGAAGGAGAAGAACAAGAACAAGCGGAAGAGAATGAAGTTCGGCTACTGGAATTAGGTTTTTTAAGGGAAAGGATACAAGCGTCATTTATGGAAACAAATGACAAATGTGTCCTTATTTAGCTTTCAATTATTTTTTTTTTACCAAACATTATTTCTACCGCTATGTTACTCGAAAATGTAGGCTAAATTTAATAAGTCAAATTTAGCTTTTGGCATTGAGCCAATGTGGATGGCCTAATTGGTTCAATTTTAACCAACATACACCAATTTTGAAATTGTCTTTTAACATGAGAGTTAACATTTAATTAACGTAGATACATACCTTTTGCAAATGGGTATCAATATGTTATGTGAATAGACACAATCAGTCTATAAATGAAACCCCAAATCATTTCAATGAAAATAAGCAACGAGCAAGAGAGAATTGTGAGTTGTTAGAGTTTGTGAGTACAAAACCACCAGTTTTAATTAATTAGAGTGTCTGGGTTGTGATCAGACCGTGCACAATCTGCTTCACAACAATCAGAGAGATTGATTGTATTCTGAAGGTAATTTCTCTACGCTCTTTGTGCACTTGCGATCATCGATCGGAAGGGGAGAAATATTGTCTAAAAGAAATCGACATCGAACCTTGAAGTCTTGTCTAATCATCTTTTATTTCTTGTTCTTCCATTTTAATATTTACTTAACAAGACTCACATAATATAACCACATAATTGTATCTTATTTGATGATGTGGCATGATATAATTGATGTCTTAGTTTACATTTCAAGTATACACTAATTAAAATACCAATTATATCACATTACATCATTAGCGAAGCTAGTTTGATGGAACTATATTATCTGAGCTAAGCATTATTCTTTTAAAAAATTTAGGAGGACAATATGGTAAATTAGAGGAAGTCTATTGGGTATCTCAAAAACCCAGATTTGAGGTAGAGGTAATCTACTAGACCCCTCAGACCATCAGACCAGGCTCTCAAGGACCCCAACCATTAGTTAGAGGTTCGTTTAACAATACATACCACAAAAGTGTCGAAGGGCTTTAATAGGACTGTCCTACTGATTCAACATTTTTGCTATCAATGAAAAGTAATTCGAAGGTTTTAATTTCTAGGGAGGCATGGGTTTTGTGGGAATGGATAAAGTTTATCCTCTCTTACTTGTAGCGCACGAACACCAGATTCAACTGTGCACCAGCCTAAAGATCGACTACACAGATTTGATTCAGAATTATAGACACAACAGAAATGTAAAAATAAAGAACCCAAAGATTACCTACATCTATGGGCAGCAGCGATTAAATACTTTATTTAATGATCAGAGTACAAATACATAGCACCATTAAACGACTCTTATCTGCTCTCAACAGAGCACCACACTGAGGCTAACCCGTCACCCATACATCTCGACATACTTTCAACATGCAACTGAGTGGTCTCGATGGATCTCAATGGATGAATTTCAAGGATACAAACAATGGCCTAATTTCACAATATATATAAACTACGGATACCCATGAATTTAGTACCCCAACCAAAATAGGAAATCTAACTATTTTCGAAATAGGAAACCTATTACAACTTAGGGTCTTCAACTTGTACAATAATTCTTACCAAACCGCCATAGGAGGGTCTAGAACAATCCGTAGCCAAAATTAAGCCCACAGTCTAGAGATGGGCCGACGGCTTTGGTGGGCTTGCGGCCATGTAAATACAATCAACACAAAAATGGCCTGGAGGCCCAAAAAATAACTCGGGAGGAACTAGAATGGCCAGCGGCCTGATTGGCCGGCAGCCTTGGTATGGCCGGTGACCACGGGTCAGTGGCCTGCTGTCATATGTCAGCAGCCATGAACCCACAGTCATGTGTCAGTTGCCCGCGACCATGTTCCCCCACCATTCTAATTAGCAATTATCTCCACAATCATCATCATATGCATAAATCGAGCCATTAAACCCAACATTAATGGTCTTGGTTCTACACTATCGCGGAGGATCTCAATACTCCCATTGAGGTTCTATTGGATCCTCCAGTTTTGCCACTAGTGACTAACTGTACAAATCAATTAGATCATTTTAAGAAGAACGGCGTAGTCTTCAGGTGTTACGACTTGATGCACTTTTGGGAAGAGTGTTATTCATTAACAAACACAATTTTGCATGTAACCTCAACTACCAACAACCATTAAACCTACCATTTTATTTATTTTTATTTTTGTGATAAAATTAACTTTGAATGTAAATATAACATAATCCTTTTTTTACACAAAAACTCATTAAATTTGCCTATCTATAATAAGGAAGGAAATTTGTGGGTTAACACTAGACTTGCTCTAAGATTAAATCAAAGATATCAAACATCCATCCTCCAAATTAGGTATAAGTTGTGTCTGAATAATTTAACTTGAGTCTGATGTTTTAATTGAGCTAGTCTCACTGGCTCGGCCAATTGAAAAAAGGGTCAATATCAAGCATACATTGTTAATCTTCTTTCCTGATAAACACATAGGTTGTTATCATACATCACTTTTATACATTGGTATGTGTGGCCACATGAGATGGTCCAGGCCCATTCTTATTGGGCCTAATATTGTGGCCTAATATATCAATATGTATTTTACATTTAATATTCTTTGGTAATTTTTCTTAATTAGTTTCTTTTTGTTTGAATGCAAGAAAATGACTGAAGAAGATCATAAATAACATAGATGGGCCCTTAGTAATTGGCGTCGTGGTATAGGGGCAACACTCCCGCTTCAGAACCTCACACTCCCGTTTTAAACAATGCTCCCGTTCTTGATCAGAAGGCATTTTTGAACTAAAGACACTATTTAACTGGCCACTCCAATGCGGAAGGGAATCTCTTGTGGTCTAAAATGAGCAAAGCCCAACTGAAGTCCATAAAAAGAAGAAGATGGAAGTTAAAAATAAGAAAATCATGTATTTATTATTTATGGGTGTTTTGATAGACCAAACGCCATTATTTTGGGAGTTTTATTATTTTTAGGTGTGGCATAATGGTTTTCGACTGCTCGAGCACGACGCTCACTCTCCCACTCTCTTGTCTTTTTGGGAGAGATCGAGTTCACGTGCTCTTAAGCTTTTGTTGTCTCCTGATTCCTTTCAGTGAGAGGAGAACTTGCACATGTTTCTTTTAATTTTATGAGTGTTTGGAGTCGCCACCTAAATGTAAGGGAATTAGGGCCCTATAGTAGAAAAGTTACTTTTCAACATCTTTGTGGGAGATTAAATAACATATTTTCTTCTGACTCGGTTTGCGTTATGATTATGAGATTATGATTAAGAGAGTCCTATTACGGGTCGGGAAGGTATTAATCACCAAACAATCGCCCGACTGGGGTCAGTTTCTACTTCACAATTAGGGGTATTTAGGGGATATCTTCTGTAAAATGATGTAAATATATTGAAGAATATTGTACTTGCAATTGAATGTAGATGTAAATATATTAATATTGCTTTAAAAGATTACATCAGCTTGGGCCTATTTTTGGCTTGGCACATTCCTTGAGATGCTTTAACTAGACCAAATTGGGGTGTCTACAGATGCCCTCTTTGGCATAGGTCTACTTATTGGTCGAATGCCAAAGAAAATGGCACTCAATTTGGTTCAATAAAATAGAAATATGTTACTTTACCGGTAACTTCTTAAGGATATTTCACTTTTCAGAGATCTCGTTGTCTCCATCGAGAATTCTCTTGCAGGTCTCGCTCTATTAGAAAATATGGCTTTTTGAGATGCTAAGGCTTTTTTTACTCCTCGGAGATCTCTTCGTCTCCATTAATTAGAATTTATCCTCTTGCAAGTATCTCTTTTTTGGGAAATATGCTAAGGCTTTTCACTCTTTAGAGGTCTTTATCTCTATTGAGAATTTATCATCTTGCAGATCTCTAAATATTTTAGGAATGAGATGCTAAGGCTTTTTCACTCTTTGGAGATCTTTGTCTCCATTGAGAATTCATCTTCTAGCTGCTCACTCTTTTTTTGGGGAATATGCTAAGGTTTTTTCACTCTTTGGAGTTGGAGATCTTTGTCTCCATTGAGAAATCATCTTCTTTTAGATCTCTCAATTTTTGAGGAATGGGATGCTTAGGCTTTTTCACTCTTTGGAGATCTTTGTCTCCATTGAGAATTCATCCTCTTGGAGCTCACTCTTTTGCTGGGGTTCTTTTATTTGTGATATTTTTAGGTTTTTTATCTCAAAGATTTTGTCAATTTGTAAATGATTTAGATACGATAGGCATAGTAGTATAGGGATATGGAATTCTTGACCTCGCTCTCATTTTACTTTCGTTATTGACGTGGATCAAGGTATATGGATCCTTACGCGCTATGATATTTCAGTTCTTTAAAGTCTAATAGCCCTTATCTCGGTTCATGCCGATGTTTGATCAAGTATGCTTTGCTCCTTCTTACACTGACGCTTCTGATCTTCGATCTTTCTGATGTATCTTTGCTTTTACTTCGCTTGTTTAAGTAAGTATACTTGATTTATTTGTTATTTTACTCGCTTAAGCTTAAGTGAGTGCTTCTGGATTGCTTTCTGCTTGACTTGCTTTAATGATGTTTTGTTTGATCTGGTTCTAATGTTTCACTATGCTCAATTTTCTTTACTTGACTTTGCATGTTTTAACTAGAGTCTAAATGGAGGACTGATGGGTTTGCAAAACTGGTTCTACTCTGAAAAACATTGGTGGATTGGATTTGTTGGAACTGATGAAGGGAGATTGGTTCTTATTTGATGAGAAAAGTGATGTGATGTGCACTTATTGGATTCTATCTTCTGAGTTCTGGATTTTGGCTGTTGAGAATTGTATTTTGAATTCTTCTTGGTTATTTTAGTTTTGAATTTTCTTTCTTAATGCTTTAATCGAAGTATGAAAAGCCATCGATTGCTATGACGTGTTATCGCCGTAGGAGGCAATAGGAGAATTTTGAACTATCCCCTTATATTTCTTTGAAAAGTTTTTCTTTATGATATTTTCTCTTTCGGGTACCTGTGAACTTATAATCCCAACTTGCACTTTCAAGTCCACTAATAGGGTTATTTTTCAAGTGAGTATTTAACTAAAAAAAATTAGTTGAATTGAAGATGAAGCTCTGAATCGACAGTCGAGTTGAGTACATTTTAAAATTCTTTAGTTTGAAAAACCTAAATAATTCAACGTTTGATTTATACACAAATCAGATTTCAAGTGCCTAAAAAAACACAACCTAAAAAAAAGAACCCAAAAATGACCCCAAAAATTATTAAATTGTTATAGTTTCTACACTATTAGATATATGCCAAAGTATAAATACAAGAGAGAGATAGATTTCTTATTGATCTGAGACTTTATTCATCCGTATTAACTCATATCACCCACAACATGAAGTAGAAAATGACAGTAAATATAGGAGAGTATGGATGTGAGGGGGACAAAACCTGAACTAAGGAAAAGAGTACAATAGACTTAGGACAGTGCTGGACTCGCGTAAGCTGCCTTATTAAAAACTTTGGCAAGGAAAACCCAGAGGGACAAAGCCTTGACAAAGGAAAAAGAGTACAGCATGATAAGATCCAGTCAGACAAAAGTAAGTACTGGTACACTCCCCCTGATTGAGCAGTCGCTCACATCAGTCTGCTTGATTATACATACGCATCATACCAATTCTATGGACTAGCTTTCTAAAAGTTGATGTTGGTAGAGACTTGGTGAACAGATCAGCAAAATTCTCACAGGATTGTATCTGCTGGATATCAATCTCATAGTTCTTCTGGAGATAGTGAGAATGAAATAGCTTTGGCGAGGGCTGCTTGGTTCAATCACCTTTGGTGTAGCCTTCTCTAACTTGTGATATGCAAGTAGCATTATCTTCAATAATGATAGTGGGGACATCTGTGATAGGGGGTAGAACACAAGAGCTTCTGATATGTCCAATCAGTGATCTCAGCCATACACATTCCCTACTAGCTTCATGCAGTGCAATGATCTCCGAATGATTCGAAGAAGTGGCTGGAAGACTGCTTGTTGGATCGCCTTGAAAATGTTGTATCACCACTTGTAAAAGCATAACCAAATTGGGAGATATCTTTGTGGGGATCAGAAAGATATCCGGCATCTATATAGCCTTGGATTTGTGAGCTATTGGATGGATTTCGAGAGTAAAACATTCCCATGTCTATCGTGCCACGAAGATAACAAAGAATCTGTTTTACACCAGTCCAATGTCTCCTTGTCGGTGCAGAACTATACCTGGCTAACAAATTTACTGAAAAAGTAATATCAGGTCTAGTATATTTTGCAAGATACATCAATGCACCGATCGCACTGAGATATGGTACTTCTGGACCAAGTAGTGCTTCATTTTCCTCATTGGGGTGAAATGGATCTTTCTCGACATCGAGAGATCGCACAACCATAGGAGTACTAAGCGGATATTCCTTGTCCATATTAAAGCGCTTCAAGACTTTTTCAGTATACGTTGTTTGATGGACAAGAATTCCATATATACTTTGCTCGATCTGCAGGCCGAGGCAAAATTTTATTTTTCCGAGA
The DNA here is from genome assembly GCA_002174775.1 of Macleaya cordata. NCBI lineage: Eukaryota > Viridiplantae > Streptophyta > Magnoliopsida > Ranunculales > Papaveraceae > Macleaya > Macleaya cordata. The sequence continues at coordinate 27,467 of MVGT01000392.1, read as the reverse complement.
TCTTTCATCTCGAATTCCTTTTTCAAGTATTTTGTAGTGTTCTTGAGCTCTTCAGGAGTCCCAATAAGATTGATATCATCGACGTATACAGCAATGATAGCAAATCCAGATTCTGAATGCGCATGTGCAAATGGGATTGTTGACATATTCTTTCTTGATTAAGTATTCACTAAGGCGATTATACCACATTCATCCGGATTGTTTTAATCTATATAAAGCTCGTTTAAGCTTAAGTGAATACATATGGTGTGGTTTTACTTCAGGCAATATGAATCCTTCAGGGACTTTCATATAGATATCTGTATCAAGCTAGAGAGTGTGGACCTTGTAATAGCTTCTTCTGGAATGCTATCTCGCATAAATTTTGATTGGCATTTCTACTTCCAAGGAACAGAATCTTTTGAACCGAGTGGTCGTCCACGCTTCAGGCGTGCTCTAGACGACTCATTGGCTGCAATATTAATCGGTTGTTCTAAAGGAACAACACGTCCTGCTGGGACAATGCGTCCTGCTGGGACATCAATTCGACCTGGAGCATTTACAATAGGTATATGTGATTTAATCGCTTTTGCTGCATCATTGAATGCATCAGGCATTTCATTAGCTATCTTCTGGAGCTGAACAATCCTCTGCACTTCAATTTCAGATTGAGTGGTGCGAGGATCGAGATGAGACAATGTTGGTGTATTCCAACAAAGTTCACGTCGTAATTCAGATGGTTGATGCTCTCCCCCTAACGGTGGGAAGAGTATCTCATCAAAGTGACAGTCTGTAAAACGTGCTATCAAAACATCACATGTTAAAGGCTCAAGATATCGAATAATAAAAGGTGAATCAAACCCAACATAAATCCCTAACCGGCGCTGAGGGCCAAACTTTGTGCTTTGTGTGGGTGCAATGGGGATGTGGACAGCACAACCAAAAATTCTCAGATGTGAGATATTTGGTTGATGTCCTAGTACAAGTTGTAAATGAGAGTACTGATGATATGCAGTGGGACGAAAACAAACTAATGCAGCAGCATGTAAAATGGCATGTCCCCATGCGGAAATAGGTGGCTTAGTTCTCATAAGCATAGGTCGAGCAATCAGTTGGAGACGTTTAACAAATGATTCTGCTAAACCATTTTGAGTGTGAACATGAGCAACAGGATGTTCTACGTTAATGCCAACTGATAAGCAATAAGCATTAAAAGTTTGGGATGTAAACTCAGCAGCATCATCAAGTCGGATAGACTTGATTGGGTACTCGGGAAAATGTGCACGTAATTTAATGATTTGAGTAAGAAGTCGTGCAAATGCTACATTACGAGTGGATAAAAGGTAATCATGTGACCATCTTGTAGAAGCATCTATTAAAACTATAAAGTACTGAAATGGTCCACATTTAGGGTGGATAGGACCACAAATATCTCCCTGAAGCCGTTGTAGAAAAACTGGCGATTCAACTACAACTTTAGTCAGAGAGGGTTTGAGTATGAGTTTACCCAAAGAACAAGCAGTACATGTATAGTCTTTGGACATCATAAGCTTCTGGCTTTGTAATGGATGTCCCTGTGAGTTTTGAGTTATTCTACTCATCATGGTAGAACCTGGGTGACCGAAACGATCATGCCAAAGTATAAATGTCTTTGGGTCATTGATCTTCTGGTTCATGACGATATTTGATTCAACCGTTATAATTATTGTATGATATAAGTCTGAAGATAGAACTGGAAGCTTCTCTAGTATCTGCTTCTAGCACGATACAAGTGAAGTAATGCAGAGATACTCCATATTGTGTTCACTGATTGTCTCAAGGTGGTATCCATTGCGACGAATATCTTTAAAACTCAACAGATTTCTTCTGGATCTGGATGAATATAAAGCATCGTCGATATGAGTTTTGTACCACTTGGTACTATGATACTAGCTCTTCTGGAGCCTTTTATCAAACTGGTTGTGCCAGTTATAGTAGTCACATTAGCCTTGAATATTTTTAAGGTTGTGAAAAATTTAGTATCACGAAGGATTGTGTGCATTGTGGCACTGTCTGCTAGACATATATCCTCACCATTTATCTTGAGATGGGATAGATTACTGATGGAATCCATATCGTTTCAATGAACAAAAGAGGAAGTATGATAAAAATACACATATGTATATATATAGAGGGAGGTTATTGCACCCCCTCCTAGAACGCCCCCCTTATAACGCCCCCTCTTGTGGGATCCACATGCGATGCATTCAGGGGCTGATTTTTTTTATGGGAAGTTCTTCTCAATATGTATATCATCATATTAAAAAATAAATTCATTCTAAAACTTCTAACCCCTTCAAATTAACTTTTGAAAATTAGTAACTATTTGGTAACTATTTGAGGGGTCAAATAGTTATCAATTTTTAAGAAGTAATTTGAGGGGGTTAAAAGTTTTAGACCGAACTAATTTTTTAATATGATGATTTACATATTGAGAAGAACATCCCATAAAAAAATCAGCTACTGGATGCATCGCATGTGGACCCCACAGAAGGGGCGTTATAAGGGGACGTTCTAAGAGGGGGTGCAATAACCCCATGTATAAAGGTGAGTAGATATTTACAAGCAAAAGTTATAAAACTCTATTTGGTGTAAACATGTCCATCACCAAAGAGTTGATCCAAATCACCGCCTTCAAGATCATAGAAGGCATCAGGTAAGTCCAGGTGGGTATTTGCCAATGGATCACTGTTGTAACTAAAGTTCATCTCAGCATTAGCTTCTGGCTTTCTGAGTGAAGACTTGTACAAATCTGTCAGATGTCTCGTTGTACGACAGGTACGCGACCAGTGTCCATGCATACCACAACGATGGCAAACTTCTTCATAAGTATTACGAGGTTTATTCGGCAAACCTCGCTGCCTCGTTTCGGAATCGTTCCGCTTCTGGAGGTTCGATTCTGTATCATCCCACTTCTGGTGGTTTGATTTTGTATCGTCCCACTGCTGGGGGTTCGATTTATTAGTATCTGTATTTTCTCACTTCCGGTGGTACGGAGCTTGTCTGGAATTACCGTGACCACCCCTTTTGCCAGATCGACCACGCTTACCATGCCTATTTTTACGTCCAGAAGAGGACGTTGCATTTGCTTCAGGCAGTGATGCAGAACCAATAGGTCGTGATGCATGGTTTTTCAACAACAGCTCATTGTGTTGTTCCGCTACGAGAAGACAAGAAATTAATTCAGAATATCTCTTAAAACGGCGCTCTCGGTATTGCTGCTACAGGAGCACATTCGAGGCATAAAATGTCGTAAAAGTCTTCTCTAATATTTGCTCATCTGTGACGGTCACACCACACAATTTCAGCTGTGAGGTGATTTTGAATAAAGCGGAATTATATTCCGTCACAGATTTAAGTCCGGCAAACGCAGGTTGAGCTAGCTATATTGGGCATTGGGGAGGGTGACCAACTTCAGGTGGCCAAACCTATCATTTAGATCATTCTCAGATTTCAAAGTAGAACCAAGATGATGACGGAGAAAAATTAAAGCGGATGCGCGACTCTGCGGGGTCGCGCAATTACCTTCTTTGATTGTATCTCTGAGGTCTTTTGGATTGGAGATAGATCTCAACATCAAGAAGCCAAGAGAGATAATTATCTCCAGAGATATATAGAGCTTCAAATTCAAGCTTCGTTAGATTCAACATAAGCAAAATAACAAAGACGATAATTATACCTTTTTGATTTTGTGGAGTGTCCAAGAACTTCGGTGGATCAAGAACTTCGATTGATCACAAATTCTCGAGGACTCAATCTTGTAGTAGTAGATTGGCAGAGACTCGTGTTGATAACGTGTTATAATTTCTACACTATTAGATATATGCCAAAGTATAAATACAAGGGAGAGACAGATTTCTTATTGATCTGAGACTTTATTCATCCGTATTAACTCATATCACCCACAACATGAAGTAGAGAATGACAGTATATAGAGGAAAGTATGCATGTGAGGGGGAAAACCTCACATGACACGATAACATGCATGTGGCTGCACAAATGGGGTGGACAGCCACCTCCTACTCCACCTCCTGCTATAATATAAATTGTAATATTAGTTCTTACACCTTCTTATAAGAAAGACCCTCACAAAGATGATTTAATGGCTTACCGATAAAAAGACAATTTACCACAAAAGACCTTTCTTACTTATTTAAAAAAAAAAAAAAAAAAAAAAAAAAAAAAAAAAAAAAAAAGCCCCCAAAAAAAAAAAAAAAAAAAAAAAAAAAAAAAAAAAAAAAAAGCCCCCAAAAAAAAAAAAAAAAAAAAAAAAAAAGGAGGAATCCACCCGTTCCTCTAAAAGGTTCTTCTAGTTAATTTATTAACCCAAATCTCTCAGAAGACTGTAATTTCAAAAAACAAAACATCCCAAACAGAAAATCTACTCAATTGGATACAACTTCTCGAGTTCTTCATAGACCTTTTCTGGTTCAGGAAGTGACTCAGACACATTCTCTTTCTCCATGCATTTCTTTGCCCAACTCACCAACTTTGGACACTCTTCTTCTATACTGAATTTCCCACACTTCTCGTATGTGTAAAACCAGGTGTAGTAAGGAATGAAAGCCAAATCTAGGAACCCCATCTTAGCACCACCAAAGTAAGACTTCTTTCCCAGCTCTCCTTCCAACACCTTCAATATCTCTATGAATTCCTTCTTAACTTTCTCATGTTCTTCTCCTTTTGTCATCCATAGCTTCTTCCCATAATCGTAAACCTGCAATTACAGAAAAACAGAGGAATCCAAATCAGTATAAAAAATCAGAGTAACCCATGTTAAAGATACAAATAGAAATGGATTTAAAGAGAACCCTTTTGAAGTAAAAATAGTAATTGTAAACAAGGTGATTTTTAATGTATGAAATCAATAGGACACTACTGGATCTAACCTTTTTGTCGATGTAATCCGCCCAGAACCTTGCTGTGGCTCTCATAAGGATCACTTGGTAACAAAGGAGTTTTGTTCTTCCAAACCTTGTCGATGTATTCGACGATCACGAGCGATTCGCAGATGGATATTATATTATGGATCAAAATAGGGATCTTTTTGTGAATTGGGTTCATCTTCAGAAGCAGAGGACTTTTCTCTCTGAGATTTTCTTCCTTGTATTCATATTTGATACCCTTTTCTGCTAAGGCCATCCTGACCCTCATCCCAAATGGACTTGGCCAGAAATCTAAAAGAACTACCTCATCTGCCATTGTTGCTCTTCTGTAAAACTCAGAAACTTCAAATCATAAGAGAACAAAAGGAGGAGGTCTGGTGCAAGATGTTGATAACTTATTAGTACTCTGCCTTATTATAGTATTCTTGACATTGTTTATTAGGTGAAGGCATTTCCCCACTTTATAATAATATATTGTTCTTTTCAATAGGCCATAGCTTTATGTTCCAACGTTTCAGATCCGGATCAGGTTTTCGGATCATCTGGTCCGTTGAGTCAACTGGATATCAAACAAAAACCTTTAGATGAGATGACTGGTCTGGCCGACCTATCAATGGAAACTAGTACACTTCTTTTTTCAAAATACAAGCCCTATACGCACATGTGAGTTGGCAAACCCACTTTTGCCTCCTCACAGACAGAGTGCGCGAATTGCAAAGCAACCTCCATGTTCATTTGATTTGATTATATATGTATTCCTTAGTGGAAACCATAAAATCAAAATTTATACCTTACACTGGTTTTCTTTGCTACGCTACTCAAATTACGGCAGAATCTCCTTTGTTTGACAGTAATCTAACTGGTACTTGTAATAAGGTTTTAAGACCATAACATACATAATTAGTTTGAAATAATAGTCGTAGTATTTTTGTCATACAACAGTAATATATAGTTCATACAAATTTTTGGGAGAGCTCCATTAACCATATAATAAACTATAACAGACAAAATTCTTGCATTCTAATAAAAGATTATAAGATTATATTCAGATATAATAAACATATAATTCATGAAAAACAGTCTAATTAAAAAAAAAATCTTTGAGGACCTCACTAAAATAATAAGAACAACATTACTGGTTGTAGTTGTTCAAATTCACTTAAAAAAATAACAAAATTGAGATATAGAAACTTAGCCATTTTTACTAATGTCCTAATAAAGAACGATCAAGAGGAGATGAAATAGAGAATCAATTTTAGTAGGCATACCTGATTTGAGTTGAAGCCCTAATATATTCAAATGACTTGGGCTGAAATGCCCTTAAAAAAAGAAGGAATGATTTTGAAGCCCTAATATCTTCGAATAACTTAAAGACTGAAAATTCCCTAAACTGATTTTGTTTGATAGAGAATTGAATCAATTTGAGTAGCATACGTGATTTTGTTTGAAACCCTATCTTCAAATAACTTATACTGAAAATGTCCTTCAAAAAAATAGAAAACGGAACGATTAAGACTGAGAGAGAGAGAGAGAGAGAGAGAGAGAGAGATTGAATCAATTTAAGTAGCATACCCGATTTTGTTGGTAACCCTAATATCTTCAAATAACTTACACTAAAAATGCCCTAAAATAAAAAAGAAAAAGGAATGATTAAGACAAAGTGAGAGAGACATATACAGAGAAAGAAAGAGAGAATGCGTGATTTCAACCCAATTTTCAACACAAATCAGTGATTCAGGCTTATTATCAATATCCATACCTTGTGAAGTTTGTGAACGTGTTTCTTCACTACTTGAAGGGAGCACACATGAATATTGATCATACATTGCCTCCAACTTTCTTCTAACATTCATCACCATCTCAGAAATCTCATTTGGATCCGCTTGTTCAATCCCACCACGTAAATCAATAAAACAAAACCTTAAGCATCGCTCCTTTCGCTGTGGATCAAGTAATACAGCAATATACAACATAATATTTATGTTATTCAAATTTCCCCAATACTTGTCATATTTCCTTTGCATACTAGCAGCCATAGTAGTCGACAAACTATCCTTAGTTTTCTTCCAATCACTCAATTGATTATAAATAGTGCAAATTTCATGAAGGAACAAGTTAGAAGTAACATAGGAAGAACCAGAAAATCTCACAGTTGCATCATAAAAGACTTTCAAAAACTTAATGAAGACACGAGCTCTATTCCAATCATTAGGAGTAGGAACAATTTTATCCACAGTCTGGGTAAACGTAGAAATATACCCCAAATCCACATCTTCTAATCGTTCAAATGCCTTTTGATAT
>MVGT01000392.1:3276-18270 GCA_002174775.1 Macleaya cordata | reverse complement strand
CAACTTTTGTCTCGAGTCGGCTTTTCTTCTTCTTCTTCTCTTCTTTTTCTTCCTCTGTTGCAGAATTCAGACTACTTTCAACAATTTTTGCTTCTAATGAAGATAAAGGTCTCTTTTTTTTTTTATTGTTTTTTTGGCATAAGTGTTGTCCACCTACTTTATTATAAAAAAAAAAGTGCAGGATGGGTATGTGTTGTTATGGGGCGCCCCCCTTTTGTCTCCCACGCTTCGCCCCACTAATTTAGACGCCACGGTCCCCAAAAAAAAGTGCAGGATGATCGGATGGGTATGTGTTGTTGAATGTTAATTGTTATGGCCCCAAACAACATAGATATTACTATATGGGTATGTGGATTGGATTGGATGGGTATTGGTTTCGAACAACAGGATCCACCAACCGATCTGTAGACATTGGATTTCAAGAACTCTAAACCGATCCGCCCCAACCACGTATTTGGATTGGTTGGTTTCGGTGGATCGGTTTTTTTCTGCACAGCCCTGACGAACTTTGGTGAATAAAATGTAACTACCCACAACGATTTGACCGCACAATGAAATGGGATAACACGATTCTAATTGTAATGGTGATTACAACAAGATCTTTCACCTCTCAATATCCTTCTTCCCTACAAAATGAACAGAAGGAACCCATGAGACCAAGATACTTGTATCTTGGCACGAACTAGCCCCTACGAAACAAAAGAATTCATTGCACCTGATTGACCAATCGACCCATGACCAAAAAACGTGTCTTGGGCATCTCCACCAGTTGGCAGCAGCTCAGACATAAACAACATTTGGATACGCAATGGATCAATTGGTGTAGGAGAGGGAAAAAGGGAGAAGAAAAAGATAAAAAAATGTAGCTAGGGAGCCTTATATAGAGGCATAGTATTTCTGTCAAGAAGAAAAGTGATTAGTGAGAACATTTTGAACACGTTTGGTTTCAAAATGCCTATCTTTTTCAACAAACTAGACATGGGTTTGAAACCTCTAGGGAGAAAACTCCTCAACAAAATTCTTAACAAGCCATTTAACTTACAGTCTGCAAATGAAGATTCCAAAATAGTATGACTTTGCATTCATCAAACTGTACAGATTTCAAACTTAATGAGAGGCATTCATGCAACACTTTTGCAAAATACAACTAAAAGGTGCATAGACAGGCCAATGAACAAGAAATTTTATAAGATGTACACAATGTAATATTGAAAACTAAGTTTCCCATTACATTACCATCATAAAATGTTGACTACCTCAGCAGCATTCCACTTTTGGCACATACATGGTCTCTGCCAAAACAGAACCATTATATTAGCTAGCTGAACTGCCAAGGCCATAAGTTGCAATGAGAAAAAGCAAAAAGTCTCTAGTGCCTCAGTTTTGTACCAAAATGACGTTGTACATAGGAATAACATCCATTCATCATGTAAACTAAAACTGGTTGGACATCCTGCAACAGAATCAAACCAGTTATAGGCCATGGATAATGAGATTTCTAAGATTTCTAAAACAGCCGAATATTTACACCCAAGTTATTAGTTGATAGTTGATACACCCAACTTTTCTTACATCGGTTGATCATGTAGATCATCATCACAAAAATCAGGGCCTTGCATCATCTCCATGCAGGCTCCACAGGTGACGTGTAACCAGAGTGTAAGCATAAGTTAGGTGTATCAAGTAGTAAGGCAGGTTAAAATATCCGGCCCCTTTCTAAAAAGTCAAAATGAATTTTTAAACTCAAGTCATCATATGTAACATCACCTGAGGGGAAGCAGCTTCGTACGTCAAAGACTTTGTATCGTTTGGATAAAATGGTACGAAGAATAGTGTTGACAGTGCATCTGTTGCTTCCGGACCTGGCCTGAAAATTTGCAAATCACGAAGGGTTGTTTGGTATCATTTTTGTTTTCTTGTTGTTTGGTATCATAACCCACATGTGAAAATGTCCATTTTTTTGTGAGAAGTCGTCTATTTCTTACCTCATAATGCAAAGAAATCATCTTTGAATAGGACTTAACCCATCAGCATAGGCTCAATCAAAATCATCTGAAAGAAGAAAACCCAGCTTGGGGGTGCACCCCCTCACTTCAAGACATGAGCCGAAATGTGGAAGGTACAAAAGATTGTAGGGTACCATAACTCACTCATGCCCATTTAGATTACTTCCTGTTATGAGAAGTCCTCTCCTTCTCATCTCATCATGCAACAATGAAATCTCGACTGCATTATTCGGATTTCCGTATCCTCTGATAAGAATACCATAAACTGCACGATCTGGCTCGATGCCCCTTTTCAGCATATCATCCAAAACCTGTTTTGCTTCAATCATGAGCCCTTTATTAGCTAAACCCCAAATAAGGGAGCTGAAAGTGAACAAGTCAGGATTGATACCCTCCCGAACCATTGTATTCTTAAGCTTAAATGCTTCAACTAAATTTCCCTGCTTGCAGAGCCCAATTATCCGAGAAGTGTATGGATACTTGTCCGGAGAAAAACCTTTCACAGACATCTCCCTAAAGACCATCTCAGCTTCATGTAACATCCCTTGCTTGCAAAGCCCATCAATGAGCGCAGTGTATGTTATTTCATTTGCTTTCTCTTTGCAGAAATACTCTCTTGCTTCATTTACAAACCCACTTTTGCAGAGCCCATCAATTAGTGAAGAAAAAGTTACAACATCAGGATCAAACCCTCTTGCCAACATTTTCTCATATATAGCCAAAGCTGCTCTCATATTGCCCGCTTTGAAATAGCCATCTATAAGTGTTGTTAAAATCATCTCATCTGGAATCAATCCTTTCTTCTCCATCTCTTCCCTAATCTTTATTGCTCTATCCAACTGCCCTATACTGCAGAAGCCCCAAATCACTGCACCATATGCCGCGACATCAAGCTTGATCCCTTGGTCATGCATTTGGCTCAGATATTTCATTGCCGAACCTATATTCCCTTTCTTGAAGTGACCGTCTATAATCGAAGTGTAAACTGCAGAATTAGCATAAACCCCATCTTCCAACATACTGGAAAACAAATCTTCTGCTCTATCTAACATTCCCCGCTTACAAAAGCCGTCAATTAGAGCATTATAAGTAATAACATTTGGCAAAAGTTTCAATTCCAACATTTTCTTGTACAATTCAGAAGCAACTTCCACATTTCCATTCTTGCAATGCCCATCAATTAAACAAGTAAGCGTAACCAAATTGGGAGCTATGCCAACATTAGACATATCTTTATAAAATGCATAACTCATATCCAATTTTCTTAATTTACAGAACATGTCGATAAATGTACTATAGGTAACCACACTCGGCAGGTAACGCTTCCACATCAAACCAAGAAACATAAAAGCTTCCCTTTGCATTCTGTACTTACAAAATCCATTAATCAAAATGTTAAAAGTAATTGCATCGGGCTTATACTTCTCATTAGAAATCCAATTCATGAGCAACAAAGCTCCTTTTAAATCCCCATTCTTGCAGTGCCCATCAAATAAAGTGTTATAACTAACAATGTCGGGATGACAATGGATTCTTGGCATTAGCTTCAAGAAATCTTTAGCAGTTTCCACATTTCCAAGCTTACAGAAAATTCCAATTATTGAATTGCAAGACGAAAGGTGAGGACAAAACCCTCTGGAGATCAAATCAAACAGTATTTTAACTGATAATTCACAGCAGTTTGAGGCAATAAGCTCGTGGAGGAACTTATTGCAAGTAAATGAATCATGAAAGTTCTCGTTTCTTCGAAATTTATTATTTCTTCTCATTCGAGCAAAGAATTCTAAGGCTTTTCTGGTCATGGCAATCACTCAAATCAATGCATCTTCACGTTTCGAAGAAAGTAATGAGTAAATAATCTGCAAAAACGAAAATAAAAGATTAATGCGAGATTTATATATACATATCCATTTGAATGCAGGGATTACACATGGCCACTGGGGCCACATGGTGATGTGACAAGGACTCGTATACCTTCATGATGATCCTCTCACCATGGAGATCGTGACGTCTTTGCAAAAAATTACAGCAATCTGAAACTTTAAATACCATATCTTACATCAGGGGATCCCAAAGTTGTATGTAAATGTACCCCAATTCTAGTGTGGGATTTCAGATATCACCATTCTAGTCTCTAGAAGTCAAATGTCTCCAACTTTAAATATACAAGGTGAAAGTAGCTTGAAATGGTATTGCAAACTCCATACCTTGTTAAATACTGGATTTTCTTGAACTATTCAATGAACGATACTTGCATCCATATGGTAGACAAACATTTGCATTGGCCACCTGGAAAGCACCCTTATACACATCATACTCATATTTTTCCATGTATAGCACCTTTCCTTTACAAATGACAGGATTGAAGTCTTTGAGTTTTTTTAATTGAAATTTTTTTCATCCATTTCTGATTTANCGTTTCGAAGAAAGTAATGAGTAAATAATCTGCAAAAACGAAAATAAAAGATTAATGCGAGATTTATATATACATATCCATTTGAATGCAGGGATTACACATGGCCACTGGGGCCACATGGTGATGTGACAAGGACTCGTATACCTTCATGATGATCCTCTCACCATGGAGATCGTGACGTCTTTGCAAAAAATTACAGCAATCTGAAACTTTAAATACCATATCTTACATCAGGGGATCCCAAAGTTGTATGTAAATGTACCCCAATTCTAGTGTGGGATTTCAGATATCACCATTCTAGTCTCTAGAAGTCAAATGTCTCCAACTTTAAATATACAAGGTGAAAGTAGCTTGAAATGGTATTGCAAACTCCATACCTTGTTAAATACTGGATTTTCTTGAACTATTCAATGAACGATACTTGCATCCATATGGTAGACAAACATTTGCATTGGCCACCTGGAAAGCACCCTTATACACATCATACTCATATTTTTCCATGTATAGCACCTTTCCTTTACAAATGACAGGATTGAAGTCTTTGAGTTTTTTTAATTGAAATTTTTTTCATCCATTTCTGATTTAGATGCCAGAATACAAACATCACCAACTATATAGGCTATCCTTGATTGGCACAGATACCTATAAACAGTATAAAATGCCATGATTAGAATAAAATAGCAATAATAGAAATAAAAGAGGAAAATAAAATTGTAATTAGCAAATATTAATCCACGAATATAGAACATAAATACAGTAATATCTTATACTCCATTGGCATAATACACTAAGGATCCTGAATGGGTAAAAAATTATTCTAAGGAAAACAAACCTTTCTTTCCACAATGAAAAATAAGGCACATAAACAAATCCAGTTTAATGGTACTTCGACAATCACAACAAGTTCACAACTTTAGATTACCTTAACACTGTTACAGAGACTGGCTATATTAGGAGGATGACAAATTCCCCCCTGTTGTTTGCCCACTTCGCCCTGCATCAGCCAAAAAAATTCATTTTCAGCATTTGACGATCGACCATAATCCCATACCCCTTTAGCGTCTACGCGACAAGTACATTGGATGGCAATGGACACGGGCTAAGGGGTAAAAACTGGAATTCAACTTCATGATGCCAGAAAGCAATAACAAGGAACCAACATCTTCAACAGACTTTACTTCAAAGTTATCATTTTTTCCAGAAAAAAGTCACAATGAAAAAAGGTAGCTTACCCAAAAGCCATTTTTAATTTAAAGCAGACCAATTCGACTTAAACTTTTAACTTTACTAGAATTTCAAAACATATAATGATTCTCAAACAAAAAAAGTAGGCTTCTGTCAGCTAACAAATTAGATGTGATCAAATTAAAATAGAAAACAATAAACATGAGGTTGATAATTTGACATGGGAACCTAAAACCCCCAGATTTTACAAGGTAGCTGGAACCTAATACCAACTTGATGACTGAAAGGAAAAAAAAAAAAAAAAACAGAAGTGGGCTGAAAAAAAAAAACAGTTGAATAAGAGGAAGAAGTAACGAAGAAGAAGAAAGAAGAAGAAGAAGAAGAAGAAGAAAAAAGAAAAAAGAAGAAGGAAAAGATGAACAAAAAGGACTAACCTCTTCCGGCGACTGCGACGGCGACGAAGTCGTGTACAAGATGGCTGACGGCGACAGTCCTCCCCTCTTCTCTTCTCTTGTCTTCTCTCTCAGTTATCTTCTTTCTCTTCTCCTTTCCTCTGTTTTCTTCTCAAAGGGGGATTTGGGAATATGAAATTCCTAAATCGATTTAAATAGAAGGAGGGGTTTTTGGTTTAAAAATATGGAAGGAGGGGGTTAAATAGAAAATAAACTTTGTTGGTATTTCTTTTAGGGACCTGATAATCGGCGATTCTGAACTTCTAAATATCGTTAATATCGGCCGATATTTCTAAAATATCGCCCGATAATATCGGCCCGATTATTTTAGGCGATATTTCGAGAAAAAAATCGTGGGGGTTCTGATACGCAATTTATTGGCGATTAATCCCGATAAATCACCGATAGAAATAACATAGCTTTTACAAAAAAAATATATCAAATTTCTGGTCTTTAATCAAGTAGATGAGCTGCAACCACGAAAACTAGCATAACTATAAAAGTAATCAAGCATCTGAAGTTGTCTTGGTTCTCATTCATGATCTTTCTTAGAATATTCACTAGGGTTTTACAATTTACATTTAGGTAGACTTTGCATCACCGGATTGAATGCACTTATCAAAATGTTCTTCAAGTGCTTGCAAGCCTACGTTTAAGAGTTGAACAACTTACTCTTATGTAGTATATCTTGAGTTGATCAATGTTGCAAGCCTCTGTAGTTTATTTTCTTTCATGTCCGTAAGGTGGATTGTCATTCTAGTGAGAACTTTCTTTTTTGATGTAAGATATTTCCCAATTTGGTTTGAATTTCCCCTGGGGATTATTATGTAGGACTGGCCTGATTTCTTTGAGCACCAAATTGCGTTTGTTGAAATGCTCTTGGTGAATCTGCTTCTTGTTGAATATGCGAGTTGCCTTTTGCTTATAGGCTTATAGTTATAGGCTCCTACAATCGATGTGCATTCGAACCTTGTTATCTTTCTTTTGCATCAGAATTGTGTTAGCTAACCAATTTGAGTATTTGATTGAGACCAAGAAATTGGCGTCTAACTATTTTGAGATTTATTCTTTGATTTTGACAGACTATTCCGATCTCATTTTTTTCTGAATTTCTACTTCACTGGCTTAAAATTTGGATATTTAATTTGCAACTGATGTTCAACCATGATTGCATCAAGTCCTAGTATGTTCTTGTATAGTGTCAACAATGCAATCATAGCTCTCTGCTCATCTTGGGACAAGGTAGTTTCATTCTTGACAGTTTGAGATTCACCTTTCATGCTCAAGTCCACGACTTCGATTTATTCCTTAATTGGCTGAGGCCTATCTTCATATTGGTCTGAGGATTTCATCTAAACTTCCTTCTTCGATGATTTTCCTATAGACGTTTCAAGACACTATATCATCCTTACTTTCATGTGTCAGATCTAGAATTTTTTTTTAAAATCTTCTTTTTCATTTTTTTTTGTTTTTTATTTTTAGAAATGTTCTTTTAAAATATTCTGGTATTTTAAAAAAAAAAATTTCAATTTTTATGTTTTTTTTGTTGAAAATAGGGGTGAATTTAAAACAACTATACAAAGTTCAGGGAGCAAGGCATTCCCTCCTCAGACAAGGGTGGTCCAACCTCTATTCTTTTTAGGACGTTCTTTCTTGTTGACCGGCTGAAGTTTTCCAAATGATCAGTCATGTCAGTAACAATAGAGAAATCTTTTGCAAATAGATGATTTAAAAGATTTGGATTAAGATCAGGTTCTTCGAGAACTACAAATACCTGGGACTTACATGCGAGGCATTCAGAATTTCTTATTGAATTTAGTTGGATGACGTCTGTACATTCAGTAGTATCATCCTTTTACGTAAAGGAATCAGCCAAGCCGTCATCAATTGATGGTTTTACCTCATGTGTAGTATCATTCTAATTCTAAATAAACTGAGAAAGATTGGTTATCTCATTGCATTCGATATAAATGACATTTTGTTGCCCCTCGGTTTAATGTACTGGCAAAGGATTGTCATTGATCACTTGGCTTTCTGTTAGGTACATGTACTCCTTGGATGGTGATTTTGTTATTTTCTAACAAGTTCTGAACCAGATGTTTCAAGGACGTACATTTATCATTTGAGTGTCCATTAATTTGATGAAAGTTACAGTGTAAATGGGGATTGTACCATTTTCTTGATTGTACCATATTAACCCTTCTTTTATTAATTCGGGGAGCAATACGGTCAGTGTATGTAGTAATTCTGATAATTTCCTTGCTTCTTTTGGTTGATATGGTCTTTGTGCTTGAGGTAGAGCTTGATTTTGGTATTCAGGTTGGATAGCGAGGTTGTTTACATGCTCATTTTTGTGTTTTTGATATCTACCTTCACTCTTTGAATTTAAAGTCGTCTTTGCTCTATGTTTCATTGCATCCTCAATTTGCATTTCTGATTGTACTAATTTAGGCAATTATTTGTGTGCTACAAGACTCAGTGGCCATCTGTAATCTTGATTAACATTCTTAAGTATGATAAAGATTTGATCTTCTTCTGAAGGACGATCAATCATTTCCTTGCACTTTGCTCTCCATCTAGCTACGAAGTTAGTGAATGATTCACCACTATTTCCTTGTGTTAGTGCGTTCAGTTGTCTTTTAGTGATCATCGGGTCTGAATTTTGTGAGAACTGTTTCATAAAGGCATTTGTTAAAGCTGACCAAGTCAGAATGATCTTCTAGTTGAGAGCCACAAACCATCTTAATGCCAACCCTGTGAGGCTTCGTTGAAATAAATGAGCTAATAATTCATTACCGACTCCCAACGGCTTCAAGTATCCCATATATGACATGATATGACTTTAGGGCATCCAAATCCATCGTATTTTTCCATTTTCAGAGACTTCAAATTTGGAGAAAGCTTTTCAGTAGAAGCCTGATACCATTTATTTGCATCAAATGTTTCAGTCTTCATTTTGCGAAGTTCTTGGTACATAGAGGTTTCCTTCGAATTTTTTGCCTTTATTTGCTCATTTTGTTGGCACTTTGTTTCATTCAATACATAACATTTGGGTGGCACCACCTTTTTGGGTTCCACATAAACTAGACGAAGTTATGTTAGATCTTTCAGTGCTTCCTCCTCTTGGGTTAGTTTCTTGATTGCTGAACTTTGACCTTGATCTTTCTATGTATCTAAGGCTACCTCATTTGAATTTTTCTTCCCTAACATGGCACCCAATCTATTCATAATAAGTTCATCCATATAGGTGTCCATCATTTTCTTCATTGTTGTTAGAGTCATCGGTGATTCCTCCATGTTCTCTTGATCGGTCATGACTTTGTTATGAACTAATCTTTTTGACGATCTGACCCAAGTTGGTTGTGAACTTTCTGTTGTTTGATTATTTGACTTACAAGTGACTGCTGGATAATCTCCACACACCTATTATGTAAAAAAAATCCAATTGTACGAGTATCTCAATTTTTGTTCAGCAAGACTATAGTTTTGGATGTATATGTGATGAGTTCTAGATTGTAACTGGTACAACTTAGGTTACCTCAACAGAATATACCTTGCATCATAAAGCTGGTCTTAAGTACTAGGCTAAAGCTATGTTTCAACTGCCATATCCCATATGACCTTTTAATATGGGGTCATTCTACACAAGCCCACGAGTTTCTTATAGGATGATCATAAATCAATACATATATAGATGAATGAGTGCATGAAGCGTGTATGTGCGTTTTCTGAGAAGTGTATTTTACAGATGATACCCAAAATATACCATTAACTATTTTTCAAGTTAGGCTCCTGTAGGTTTCACCTTCCCCAGTGGAGTCGCCAACTATGGCGCAGTGGTTTTCGACCGCCTAATTTTTAATATTGTTCTTTTTATTTATTAAGGGTATAAGTGGAAAACAACACTTTACAGTCTCTTTTTTCTGGTAAAGGAGGACAATATATACAAATCAACTAGGCCAATGCCTCTGTTACAAATAAAGAGTCCAAATTCAAATAGTCAAACAAGAAAGTGGGGGCCCGATCAGACCAAGTATCATCCACAGAACACATTCTAGTCTTTTTAGCTAGAATGTCGGCAGCCTCATTCGCACGCCTATTTACATATTTAAACTCAAAATGAGGGTGAAATAACGTCCTACGGTTATTTAAATTAATCGTTTTACTTCGTAGCAAAGGTTAGGGATCAAACTATCACCTAATTAAAATTCTAAGGAAATAAACTATGTTACTTAATAGAAAATCTTTACGAAGAATATTGACTTATTCGATTCTTAATTTGCGGAATTAAGAACTAGAATCGAATATTTCAATCTCTAGAAAAATAAGAATTAACACGAGAGATTTTTGTTAACGAGGAAAATCCAACTGGAAAAAACTCCGGGACCTAGTCCAGCTAAACAATCCACTGTTTCGAAACCAACGAACCGCCCCTTAGTCGATCTCCACTTCGCAAACGATCCGAAACTCCACCAAATTAACGAACAATTCGAATCCACGAGCCAAAACACCACATACCGAAAACTTACTGGCTAAACACAAAGATTTGTATAGAAAAGATGGAAGGATTTGTGTAACTCTCAACACAAGGTCAATCTAATCACTAGATTCATGTACTCAGCACTTCAACTGATTAGAACTTGACTCTAGAACTTGAAACCCTAGAAATTTAATTTGAATCTCTCAAGTATTGTGTTGATCATGTTTCTATTGAGAAACACCCTATTTATAATAGGCATGGTCGAACTTAACCTTGTTAGAAGTTTGAAACCCAATTAAAGTTGGTTTGGCAACTTCCAAAAGTCAAAAAATCACAATTTAGCAAGTTTTTTTTTGCTACCCAGAAGTGCGATTTCAAAACCCACTAAGGTTGGTTTCAAAATCCATGCTCTCGAGATGTTTAAAATAACTACCCGAGAAGGTTGATTTCGAAATCCAAAAAGGTTGATTTCAAAACCAGGTTGGTTTCAAAATCAACATTGTTATAGCTTTTTTCAACTCTTCAATTCTTTCCAAATGCTGTAAAGTCTACCTAGCCTATAGCCATTAGTCCTAAACTAGTCTAACTACCTGAGAATAAGGTCTCTAAGTCATTTACTATCCTAAGATGTGTTCCGGTGGTGAGTTGAGTTGCAAAATGCCTTCTCTCTCTCCGATTCTTTAAGTCTTCAATGATCAGAATATGGAGGATAATACCCTAACTCTAACTCAAAGACATGGACTTAAATTGAGTTTGATTTGACACGTAAATTGACAAATCCAGGAGGAACTCATGGACCTTATAGATGGAGAGAGATCCCACAATCGATAGCTGCATCTACTAAATTTTTTCTTCTCCATTCTAACATGTCGTGGCCGCCCTTGATGTACTTGTTGATTACATAAAAGTCACCTTCAATAATAACATGCGTAAGCTTTAACGATAAGTACATCACACAACCTCTAACAAGGCTAATCCCTCGGATTCTTCAGCAGAGTTGGCGAGCCCGGAGAGGGAGCGCACACCGGTGCGTCTACCTAAAAAGTCATGCATAAGAAAACCCAAACCCACATGCATATTAATTTTATGAAATGAAGCATCATAGTTAATTTTAACATAATTCAAAGTGGGAGCCTTCCAATAAGAAACATGCACATCATTGCTTAACATTAGAGATTGAGTGGGTGAAGTATGGTTGGTGATAGTGATAGGTTTGATACTGTTTAGGTAAGGGAGGATAGATGCAGGCAAGGTCCGCAGGTTAGGAACAATTTCTAGTCTCATAACTTAGGGTCACTTCCTTTTTGATAAAAGAATAGATCGATGGCTCAACCACTATTTTAAAGAGTTCACCTTGAGCCTCCTAAATCTCATATCTACAATTGGGTAAAATGGATGGCTCAACCTCTGTTGATTTTCAATCACAGGATAATAGGGTTAAAAGTTTTAGAATGTGTTGATTTTTTGTGAGAATGATTTATATTGCAAATAAATCGAAAAAAGCTGAAAAAAAACCAAAAATCGACAGTGTGATTTTGATTCCCTAAAGAAAGCCACCATAATTTGGTCGTCCTAAAAAAAACAATAGATTGGAAATAGATTGGATCTGAGTTGCCAAAAAATGCAACCGGACCAGACCATGAGAAACCTTACTTCAAACCCATCAAAGAGTGAGGTCCCCTGAGTGGATCCCATACAGCGTGCAACTTGGTAAAAGATTTGGGGGTTGGAGTTGCTATTGGTATTTGGTAAGGGGATTACCCCAACTCTTGGAGTATGAATTCGCGTCGAATCGGTTGGTACAGAATTAAACCGTCCGAGTCATCTCTTTTTCACAAAACCTAGAATTGATTCTAAATTCTAATAAGAAAACGTAATTAGTAATGTTAATTCTGCCTGTTTCAAACAAAATTCAGCCAAATGAAATACTAACTTGACCATAAGCTGTTAATATTCATTTTTGTACTCATTTTTATCAATCTAATTCTAAGTAACCAGAATGTGAAACAAAAACGAAAATGAAAGTAGGAGGATAAACAACCAATTAACCCTAGTTCCAATGAACATAGAACCACGGAAACACGGTTTTGGAGCTCGAACGTCACCTCATTGGAGCAGTTCTGATTAGTAAAGTCTAGCTGGTTAGTCAACTCTCACATTATCTAGTCGTTCCATTCGAATGAGTCAAATCAGTATCGATATACCAACGATCTAAACTTTAAGAAAATCGATAGGGTACTGGGAGCAGGATAACAAAGGAACGGGCAGGAAAGATTTATTAGTTTTTTTTTGGGTTAATTTAATTTACCCCCCCAGAATAATTGGCCAATCGGACTTACCCCCTCAAAGATCAGGTAATTAGCTTACCCCCTCAGACTCACGGTTTCCGTGAGTCTGCCGTTTCAATGCACATGTGCGTCTCGCACGCGCTATTTTTGGATGAAAACACCCCTCACTCTCCACTCACGTGACTCTACTAAATTGCTCAAACTTAGTATTCCCAAACTACCCTTAGACTTGGTTACCCAACCCTTTCACTATCTAACTCTTAGTTTTATCCAATGGGCAACCACCAACACCCCAAACCCAGAAGATGACCGTTCTTCATCAACTTTCAACCTGCAACCCCTATATAAGGTTGCAGGATGACTGCTTTTTAGACAAATTGAACTCTTTTTCTACTAATTCCTTCACTTTTTCACCCAGTCATTAAGTTTCAACCTTTAATCTTGTTGAATTGCTTCCTTCCTCTTTGGTTAAAATTTGGTTTACCCTAACCTTAAAATGGGTGGAAACGGTGCTTCCGGTAGTCGTCAAAAGGTAAAGACATCTTTAAAATTGCTTTCAATATTGTTAACAGTTTCAGCATAAGTAAAAGGGTATATTATGATGTTCAAAGCTTGCTGATTTTAATGTTGGGGGTTAATTCAAATCTTCAAATTACAGTAGGGGGTAAGTTAATTTTCGGACTTTATTTTTTAAAATATTTTTGGCTAATTGAGTTCCTTTTCTTTTCAGTTCATTGCAAGCTCTAGCTGCCAAATTTGTAACCTTGCCTCACATCATGCAGATTCTTGTCCCTTCATATATAGTGCATGTAAACGTGACAAGTGTAACGGTATTAGGAAGATGTTAACATCAAACACTAAGGCAAATCCTGGAAAAAGGTTTTTGACGTGCCAATATTCCGGTTGCCGAAGCTTTCAATGGCTCGATGAAGCTATAACAGAGAGCATTAGTACTTGTTCAACCCCTAAACAACACATATCCGAAGGTTGTTTTGAATGTGGTGGTAGTGATCATTGGTATAATGAATGTCCTTGGGTTAGAAACCCTTGCAGAAAGGATGGATGTGTCGGTATTAGAAAGTTAAAAATTTCAGGAAAAAAATGGAGTGATGGAGAAAAATTTTTACGTTGCAACCTGTGTGAAGATTTCGAATGGCTCAAGGATGTTAAGAAAGAACTTGAGATTACACCCAAGTCTCCCATTAATGCAAGGATTGTTATTGAAGCAAACCTATGTGAACAATTCAAAAAGGGTTGTGGATTCAAAAACAAATAGTTATGTTTACATTATCATTATAAATCATAATGTATTGTTTAGACTTAATGTTTTGTTTCTACTTAATTAATGTATTGTTTCTACTGATTGTATTGTTTCTACTTGATGTATTTTTCAACAAACAAATTAAAGTCCTGCCACCATGTGTTCAAACATGAAATGTTCAACAAAATTTAAGCATGAACACCCAAGACATGATGAGAGGGGCTAAACATAAGCTATTTTCAACCACCAACACAATTACATTTGTTCAAACATCATGTTTGAGCAAAATTTAAGCATAAACCTGTATATATACAAACATTATTCATTTTTTCAAACATGAACCTATTTATCAACCTGTTTATCGACAAATTTTAACATGCATAATATCATAAGACATTCAATTTGTCCCCACAAACCAAACCATCTGTTTCTCATAACCATTCCATATGTCCCAACAAACCAAACCATCTGTTTCTCATAACCATTCCATATGTTTCATACAACCATAAAAAGTAGTTCACAATTTACATTGCTGTCACAAATTACATATATAAGTCACAATTGCAGAAGGCATCATCATGAATGCATACCAAAAAAGGATACATGTTTGTTATATCAAATCTAACTTATATTGTTGTGCACAAAAAAAAAGTATTTCTGCAATTCAGAAGTAGGTTAAGTTGTTCCAAAAAAGGTTAGAGTAAGAAATAGTTTTAAGTTGTTCCAAAAAAGGTGAGAGTAAGAAATACTATCAAGGCAAGGTGCTGGGTCCAAACCAATTAGTTGGCATATATTTTCTCCCCTTCTGTGTAGGAGCTTGCTTTGGTGGAGGGTATGGCAATCTTATGGTTGGTTGTGGGTCGGTTGTTGCTTGAGAAGCACCATTTCTTGTTGCTGCTGCTGGTT
>MVGT01000730.1:150042-173996 GCA_002174775.1 Macleaya cordata | reverse complement strand
GGTCGACGGGCTCGTGCCGGCTAGGTGATAATCCCTATCCCATCCTTTTGTTTCTTTTTTTTTTGAATTTATATCCCATGTGGCGAACTGATGATGTAACAATGCTTTGATTATTCAATGAATTCTTGTGTGTAGCATAACTTAGTATCGATCATACATTTCCCTAAAAGTTTTTAATCGTGAAGTAGAGGCCGTCCTCACGGACGGGCGGTTGTTGGGTGCCTAACACCTTCGGACTAGGTGGGCGAATCCTTTTTGTACCGCAGACCATCCCTATCCCATCCTTTTGTTCCTTATCCATTATCTTTGTTCCGCAGACCATATACTTCGGACTACCGCCATGGTTTTCTCAAAAAACTAGATCTAGGTTGATTTTCCAAAATTTTGGGTCCTGATTCCCGTAAATCAGGTGGCGACTCCTTTTACATCACATTCACATTCATACCCCCCTTCTCAGGTGGGCGAATCCTTTTTGTGCCCGTTTCACGTGCCACGTGCGTGCGTTCTTCTTCTCTCTCGGGAGGGAGCGCTCTTTCGCGTGCGCGGTGGGATCGCGCTGGATTCTGGCTCCACAAGTGTTGTACTAGATTCGTAGCAATATCAATGTCACTAGTATTATCACAAAGCACAGTTATAGTATCATGTTCAATGCCATAATCAAATAACATTTGTTTCATCTAAAGAAATTGAGTACAACACGATCCGGTAGCAATGTATTCTGCTTCAGCAGTGGACAAGGATTGAGAATTTTTGTTTCTTATTTTACCATGCTACTAAGTTGTGTCCAACAAAGTAGCAGCCTTCTAAAGTACTGTTTCCATCATAAACATTGCCTGCCCAATCTGCATTAGAATAGCCCATTATTTCAGAATTTGTGTCATTAGTGTACCACAAGCCAAAACCAAGAGTTCCCATAACATAACTAATGATTCGTTTGACTGCAGTTAAGTGTGACTTTTGAGGTTTTGCTTGATAGCGAGCATAAGCACCTACACTAAAAGAAATATTTGGATGACTAGCTGTAAGATAAAGAAGACTCCCTATCATACTTCTATATTATTTTTGGTCTACTTCCTGTCCAGCTAAGTCTTTTGTTAACTTTGTTGTGGTTCCCATCAGTGTGTGAGCATCTTTTGCAGATTGCATGCTAAACTTTTTTAGGAGATCCTTGGCATATTTTGATTGAGATATAAATATCCCATCTTTTTGTTGCTTAACCTGCAGTCTAAGAAAGAAGATTAGTTCTCCAACCATACTCATTTCAAATTCCTTACTCATTAGATTTGAGAAGGATTCAGCTTGTTTGGTTGAGGTAGAACCAAACACTATGTCATCTACATAGATTTGAGCAACAAGAATATCATTTTCAGCCCATCTAATAAACATGGTTTTATCAGCTCCCCCTCTTGAGAACCTTTTTCTAAGAAGAAAAGTAGTCAATCTATCATACCATGCTCTTAGAGCTTGTTTCAAACCATAAAGGGCTTTCTTCAATCGGTAGACATGATTAGGGTTGATGGAATCTTCAAATCCTTTAGGTTGCTCAACAAACACTTTTTCTTGTATTATGCCATTTAGAAAGGCTGTTTTGACATTCATTTGAAAAAGTTTGAATTTTAAATGGCAAGCAACCGCCAAAAGCAACTTTATGGACTCTAGTCTTGCAACCGAAGCAAAGGTTTTATCAAAGTCTACACCTTTAATTTGAGAATACCCTTGTGTAACAAGTCTAGCCTTGTTTCTTACAATAGTTCCAAATTCATCAGATTTTTTCTTGAAGATCCATTTGGTACTAATGACATTGGTATTCTTTGGACGAGGTATAAGACTCCACACTTATTGCCTTGTGAACTGGCCAAGCTCATCTTGCATTGCTTGTATCCAATTTTTATCCTACAGAGCATCAACCACATTAGTAGGTTCATACATGGAAACATAACATGCATGATTTACTATGTTAAGAACTTGTCTTCTTGTACGAACACCAGTTTCAATCCCTCTAATAATTTCATTGGGATTATGTAAACGTTGAGCCCATGGGGTTGGATGGTTTTGAGGAGGATTTCCAGGTTCAATAACTTGACCATTTGTAGTCAAGTCTTGTGGAGTATCTTGTTTTTCATCCGACTCTTGGGAGGTAGATGCATCATCATCATCATTATCTGAATCAAGTTCAGTTTTCACAGTTTTACCTTAAACAATTGTCTTCTTCAGCTGCATCTGAAGAGAAAGAGATGTTTGAATCATCAATAACAACATTAATGGATTCTATGATGGTTTCGGTCTTTTTCTTGTAGACACGAAAAACTCGACTATCTAAGGCATACCCAATGAATATTCTTTCATCACTTTTAGAGTCAAATTTTCTAGCATTTTCTCTATCCTTAAGGATGTCGCATAGACTCCCAAAGACACGAAGGTAACTTAAATTTGGTTTCTTACCAAACCAAAGTTCATATGGTGTATTGAGAGTTTTGGGTCTTAGATAGACTCGGTTAACCAAGTAATATATAGTAAAAACAGTTTTACCCCAAAACCTTTGTGCTAGATTTTTGCTAGGCAGAAGCAGTCTAGACATTTCTTGAATGACACGATTCTTTCTTTCAGTAACCCCATTTTGTTGAGGAGTTATGGGGTGCTGAAAACTCATGCTTTATGCCATTTTTGTCACAAAAATCTTTAACTTTTGAGTCCTTGAATTCTGTACCATGGTCACTTCTCATCCATTTGATCTTGAAATCTTGCTCATTTTGAATTCGCTGGCATATCATAAAAAATTCATCGTAAGTATCAGACTTTTCCATAAGAAAAGAAATCTAAGTATATCTAGAAAAATCATCAACCATGACTAAGATGTATCGCTTTCTACCAATACTCTCAGTTCTCATAAGACCCATAAGATCCATATGAATTAATTGCAATGGTTTGGTGGTAGCAACATCTTTTGAGAATTTATTTGGACTTCTAGTTTGTTTACCTTTTTGGCATGGTCCACATACTCCATCAATATTTTTACTTACCTTAGGTAGCCCACGTACTAACCCCTTGTTCGTAATCTTTGCTAGTTCTTTGAAGTTGACATGACCTAGTCTTTACTGCTAAAGGTGAGCAACATCAAGTTTAGACAAATTGCAAGTTAGGTTAGGAGATGCATCAATCATATAGCAATTACTACTAGATCTTCTACCAATCATAACACATTTATCATCACCATTAATGATTTCACAACCATTGGAGGTAAATTTCACGGAATGATTAGTGTCACAAATTTGGCTAATACTTAGAAGGTTTGCTTTCATACATTCAATATAGAGTACATCTTTGATTTCCGGTACACGGGTAACTTAATTGTACATTTATTTTTGACATAGGCGGTGCTACCATCACCAAATGTTACAACTCCCCCAAATGACTTTTGAAGTGACTAAAGCATAATTTGTCACCCGTCATGTGCCTGCTATAACCACTATCAAGAAACCAATCAAGTGAGTTACATGCTTTATAAGTAATCAAAGCAACATTAGCCTTTATCTCACTTTTTTTAACCCACATAGTTTTTTCTTTGGTTTCTTTGAGTTGTGAGGAGTTTAACCTTTAGGTACATTACCTTGTGTACTCCTTGTGAGTTTTGAGGTCTCACTGGATAGGTTCCTTGCTTTTGCTTGCAATTCTTTGTATTGATAGAGAAGATTTGCTTTTCTTTGTTTATTGAAAGCATCTTCTATATAAAATTTGCAAGTATTTTGCAAGTGACCTGAAACACCATAATAAGAACACACTTCAGCACAATATGTGCCTTTTGTCTTACTCAGATTTTTGCTAGTTTGAGCGAGTATGCTCTTTAGAGGAATCTTTTGGGCATGTTGCTCCTTGGCTTTCACAAACTTTGCTCCTTGTGGTGAGTTGGAACTAGTTGTAGCATCATAACCCAATCCCTTCTTATCATTTTCAGTCTTGGCTGCATTCAACAAGTTAGATATAAAATTAGAACCATGATTAAATTTTTTTAACAAGTCATTTGATAAGATCAAGTCTCTCTTGGTTGAGGCAAGAGTGGAATCAAGAG
Source organism: Macleaya cordata (assembly GCA_002174775.1). NCBI lineage: Eukaryota > Viridiplantae > Streptophyta > Magnoliopsida > Ranunculales > Papaveraceae > Macleaya > Macleaya cordata. The sequence continues at coordinate 169,930 of MVGT01000730.1, read as the reverse complement.
ACTTGATTTTATCTAAGGCTTCCCCAAGATCCAGCTCAAAAAAGTTAATCTTGGTAAGTAGCCTTGAGATCTCCTTTTCAAGTTATTTTGTTTTGATGGAACTTTCTTATAACTTAATCATGGCTTCATCTCTTTCAGTTTGAATGAATGTTAACTTCTCATTCAGCACTTTTTAAGGAGATTAGCACATAATTCTTTCAGATCTATTTTTTCATCAGTCTCCTGATGTTCACTAGAAGTGTCAGCATTTTTAAAAATCTGTGAGAGAGTTGCAGTCATAGCATTCATTTCCTCTTTGATTTCTTCATCACTAGTTTCACTAGTATCGGAGGATGAATCGGAATCGTCTAGTGTGACTTTTGAAACTTCTCCTTTTTGTTCTTCAAGAAGGTCTTGAATTGTCTTGTGAGAAGAGCCATTTCTTCATCACTAGAGAGGTCCTTTTCTTCCTTAGAGCTTTTTGAGGCTGTAAAAGTAATGTTCTTTGATTCCTTGAAGATTTGAAACCAACATCAAATGTCCTTAAATTCCCTGCAAGTTCTTCAGGGAGAATATCATCAATATCTTTACTCTCCTAAATAGCCAAACTTTGGCTTGAAATCTCTCGGGAAGAGATCTCAAAACTTTATGAACTATTTTGGAGTTAGAAATAACTTCACCCAATGCAAAGGAGTTGTTGACAATGTCATTCAATTTAGCATAAAATTCATCGAAGGATTCATTGTCATCCATTCTAATAGTTTCAAATTGGGTAGTTAACATTTGAAGCTTTGTTATTCTAATAGTCCTAGTACCTTCATGGGTGACCATTAAAATGTCCCATGCTTCCTTGGCTACTTCGCAATTAGAGATGCGACGAAATTTGTCGGCGGTGACAGCAGCATTGAGAGCTTTATTATTTCTAGTGGCTGCTTCACTCTCATCCGAAGTCCATTGGTCTTTCGGTTTGAGAACTTCCCTAGAGTTGTCTCTAGTACCAGTCATCATGGTAGGAGGAGTCCAAGCTACTTCTACAGTTCTCCAAACTCTTTAGTCTAGGGACTTTAGGAAAGCTCTCATTCTAGCTTTCTAGTAAGGATAGTTGCTACCATTGAATAATGGTGGTTTATTTACAGCACTACCTTCTCTTTGTGTATCCATTTAGTCACAACACAGATCACACTTAGGTTGTTAAACCCAGCAAGTAAACCCGCTCTGATACCAATTAAAAGTCTAAATGTTCGATGGTTTTAGTTGGATTAACCGTATATCAATATGACTAAGGTTAAGGGTCACATAATCACCTAATAAAAATTATAAAGGTGATAAAGAACAAAACAATAATCTCTAACAAAAGCATTGACTTATTCGATTCTTAATACGCGGAATTAGGAACAAGAATCGAATAATTCAATCTCATAATAAGTGTGAAAATATGCAAAAGAGATTTTGTTTACGAGGAAATCCAAACTGGGAAAAACCCCGGGACCAAGTCAAGAAAAGAATCCACTAAAAGTTAATGAAAACTTACAAACCGATTTACCACTTAATGGACACGAGTTACGACTCCCTCTACGCTCCAACAGCTACGGTGTATAGTTCTTCCACAAATTTGAACTCTACGAATTTGCCTTTTAGTGGATAGTGATGCGTCTCCAACTTGAACTCCGCAAGTCCCACACCTTGAACCAATACTCGACTCCTCGAGTATATCACCACCAGCTTGACACTCCAAGCTCAACCACCGAAAATCCATAGGCACACAAAAATAGTTTTTAGTTTGAAATGGAAAGGATTTGAACCAAGTTCAACAAGCTTGGAATCTATAAATTTCGAGCTAAACTCTCCAAGCACTTGTTGAGGTTAGGGGTGATTGGTTAATTTGAACAATGGAAAATCAACCCCTATTTATAGTGAAATGTCCAGATCTAAACCAGAATAAACAAGTTTATTCTTGGTTTAATGGTAGACATCATCATATGAGATGAGAGGTCATTCCATTATCCCTTTTATCCCACTCATGAATGTTTCCCACGCACTAATAAACCAACTAAGACATGCTCTGGTGGGAATGTGCAAAAAGTTGAAAAAAAATCTCTTTACAGCTCAAAAAATCGCCAGAAAAGTTTGAATCTGGGCGATGGTTTTGAAACCAACAAGTTTATTTTTGAAACCAAACTTCATCTGTCATCAGATGAAATTTGGTTTCTAAATCAACACTCTTTGTTCCCTGCATTAAATAACCATCAGTTGTTGTTTGGTTTCGAAACCAAGCTGCCCAAATTTAGTTTTTTTTCTTTAAAATCATTTGTTAAGGCAATTTAAAAGTGTAGGAAACACTCTAATAATCTAACCACCTATGGTACTTAGTTTCTCTAAGTCTCTTACCATCCTGGGATGTTTTTCGATAGTGAATTGTGTTCTTCTGAGCCTTTGTAGATATCTTCAAACCGATTTGACCCAAGACTCTCACTGAAGTTACAAATACATTTTTGAGTGTACTTTTGACACGAAATACGACAAACAAAAATACATGAGAAAATTCATAGACCTTTCACATTCTTTCTGACTGTCCATCAGTTTGAGGATGATCGATATGCTGTACTAATGTGTAGCTTTGTTCCCATGGCATCCTGAAAACCTTCCCAGAACTTCGATGTGAAGAGCGGATCTCTATCTGAAACGATTGGAAAGGGTATATTATGGTGTACCATACTCTCCTTGATGTACAGTACACTCAAGGTTGCAATAGAATCCGTCTTCTTGATTGGTAAAAAATAAGCCGATTTAGTGAGTCAGTCTACTATCACCCAGATGCTGTCCAAATGTTGTTGTGTTTTTACTAACCCTCTGACGAAGTCCATGGTGATGAAATCCCACTTCCACTCAGGCACTTTTAGTGGCTGCAATGGTCCTGCCGTCTTTTGACGTTCTATCTTCACTTACCGACAAGTGAGACACATCGAAACAAACAACGCGACATCCCACTTCATCCTTTCCACCAGAATTGTCTTCTCAAATCCCTGTACATCTTTGTGCTTCCCAGATGCATCGAAAAGTTTGACTCATGAGCCATAGTTAAAATCTCTTTCTTCAGCTTTTCATCCTTTGGTATACATAACCTTCCCCTGAATTATAGTTCCCCATTTTTCCTCTGACTCTAACCTTCTGGTGATTCTGTTGTCCCAATCTTTTCTTTGATTTCTTGCAGTTTCGCATCTTGCCCTTCTGCTTCCACCACTCGTTTGACGATATCTAGTTCCACTACCACATGGGTTAGACATGCATTTGTAGCCTCCTTCTCAATCTGAAGATCATAATCACTAATAGTCTCCAGTATCTAAAGTACCGCTACCATTCCTTGATTCTTTCTACTAAGTGCATCAGCCACAACGTTCACTTTCCCAGGATGATAGTTCAATAAAAAGTCGTAATCTTTGAGAAATTCCAACTATTTCCTTTGTCGTAGATTTAAATCTTTCTGAATGAAGATGTACTTCAAACCTTTGTGATTTGAGAAAACTTCAAACTTTTTACCATAGAGATAGTGTCTCCACAGCTTCAGTAAAAACACTACTGCTGCAAGTTCCAAATCATGCATTGTATAATTCTTCTCATGATTCTTCAATTGCCTTGAAGCATAGACCACTTTCCCATCTTGCATGAGCACACCACCCAACCCGTTATGTGAGGCATTGCAATAAACTACATAACCTACACTTTGTTCTGGTGTGATCAGAATTGGTGCAGTGATAAGTCTTCATTTCAACTTTTCAAAGGATTCTTCGCACTCAGGGATTCATTAAAACTTGAACCCCTTCTTTGTTAGCAGGGTATGTGGTGCTGCAAGTCTAGAGAAGTTTTCCACGAATTGTCGGTAATAACCCGCTAGGCCCAAGAAGCTTCAAATCTCGAACACATTCTTAGGACATTCCCAACACAGAATAGCCGAAATTTTTGCTGGATCTACTACAATCCCTTGTTCTGAGATAACATGCCCCAAAAATAATACTTCCTTCATCCAAAAGTCACATTTACTACTCTTTGCGTATAACTGATTTTCTCTCAGTGCTTGCAAAGCAGTCCTCAGATGCTCCTCATGTTCTTCCTTTGACTATGAATAAATGAGTATGTCATCCACAAAAACCACGACGAAATGATCCAAGTACGGTCGGAATACCCTATTCATTAGATCTATGAATGTTGCAGGTGTATTCTTCAACCCAAATGGCATTACGAGGAATTCAAACTGGCCGAATCTGGTTTGAAATGTAGTCTTCTTGATGTCCACCTTTTGGGTTCTCAACTGGTGATAACCTGATCGTAGATCGATCTCTGAAAAGTACTTAGCTCCTTTCAAATGATCAAACAAATCATTGATCCTCGGAAGTGGATACTTGTTCTTGATAGTGACCTTGTTCAGCTGTCTGTAGTCGACACACAGCCTCATTGACCCATCCTTCTTTTTCACGAAAAGTACTGGTGCTCCCCATGGCGAAGCGCTTTCTCAGATGAAGTTCAATTGTTGCAACACTTGTAACTGCTTGTCTAGCTCTTTTAACTCTAGTAGTGCCATCCTGTATGGTGGTATGGAAATTGCTTTTGTTCCTGGTTGAACTTCAATTGCAAACTCGACCTCTCTTGGTGGGGGTAGTCTAGGTAACTCTTCAGGAAACACGTCGATGAACTCGCGAACTACTGGTATTTCTTCATCCATAGTCTTTCCTCCATCACCAAGATATGCAAGTAGGGTTCTTCATTCTATAATCTCTCTATGCCTTTTTATGTCTGACAATGTTGGATAAAAAATTGTCTCTCTATTCACCTGGATAGATAATTTATGTCCGTCTGGTAGGGTAAAGTTAACCCTCATCTTGAAGTAATCAAGAGTAACACAGTAATAGAACAACCATTCCATCCCGAGAATTACATCATATCCCACCATTCTCATGAGAATGAGGTCAACTGTTAATTCTCGATTAGCAAGCATAATAAAACAATCTCTACATATTTTAGTCAACACAACAGTTCTCCCAAGTTGAGATGCAATATGCAAATTGTATCCTAATGACGGGGGGTTATAAACCCAATGATGCTGCAAAGTGATCATACATAAATGAATGCGTAGCATCAGAATCAAATTAAACTCGTGCCCAATAACAATAAACAATGAAACTACCTTCGATGATAGCGTTCTCGGTTTTCACTTCTGGGGGAGCAAGATAATTAACATGCCCTTGCACCCTTTGCTGATTCTGCTATGGTCTCTGCTGATAGGGTTGCACATTGTTTCTCTATTGATTCTGAGGCCTTCCCTGATGGTTTTGCTGACATGCATACTATTGCGGGGGTTGTGCATAGCCCTGTCATCATTAGTTGTTCAGCATATGCTCCTGCCCTCCCGGCGGTGGTTGTGGGCCATCTTTCACCATATGACCCTCCTCTTTGCACTAAAAACATCTCTTTGGTTCATCATTGTGATTTTGAGGCCTAGCATTCCCTCTTCGGTAATCCTGAGATTGCAGATTCAGCCGTGGATTAGGCTTATGCTTTTTCTTTTGATCTTGTAGTTCCCTCTCCTTCCGGCCATTTATCCAATCCGCTTCAACTACCAGTGCAGTCTCGACAACATGAGCATAGGTAACATGGCAGGATGGAACAACTCTACTTCTAATTACATTCTTCGAACCCGTCTGAAACTTACGTGCCTTAAGTATTTCTGTTGCAATGACATAGGGTGCAAATCATGATAGTTCAGTGAATTTCTTTTCATATTGGGTGATCGTCATTTCACCCTGTTCTAGTCCCATAAACTTCATACTCTTCTGGATACGTGCTGTTTCAGGAAAGTATTTCTCCAGAAAAATCTCTTCAAATTCCGCTTAATTCATAGTCACCACATCTCGGGTATGTGTGATCGATCGCCACCAGTATTCAGTCTCTCCTTCAAACATGTAAGTCTCCAACCTGATTCAGTGTTTATGTGCTACTCCCATAGTGGTAATTTCTTCAGTATATTCATTAACCACTCTTCATCCTTAGTTGCATCCTCGGTTCCTTTGAATTCTTTTGGATTTAATGCTTGAAATTCTTTCAACATACTGATTTTTCTGATCTCAACCGTCTCTGCAAGATTTGGTTGTGGCAACTGTCGTTGATTGGCTTCCATATTTTTAGAAATCCTCCCAAGAACATCCACTACTCTGTCCAAGTTATTCTCCTGTCATTGGGTCCTAGCTCCTAACTCATCTTGTTGTTATTCATCCCCACGGTTGTCTTCGTTTCGATTCACTTTTGATGTTGCCCCATACACATCGGTCAAAGTCTTTCGTGATTGTCCACGCGCCATTTCCTTCAGAAGGAGTAATGATGTTATTCTATGTGGTCATTCTAGTATTAATAACTAATACACTCATCTATTTAATATAAGGCTTTTAGTTGTTCACCTTTACCCCAAAAGGAAGAAATAGAACTAATGAACTAACTTTAAAAAGAAAACCCCTTTAAAAAAAAATGATACACCAAAACAAAAAGAATTCAAAACGCACAAGCGAAGTAAATCTGGACCTGTGCTCGGATACCAAAATTGTAACGCCCCAACTTCAAAAACCTATGACCCATTGGGTCATTGAGATCCAAGTCAAAGGGTATTAGTTTAAGCATGATTAGCTTACTAGTTCTATCCAAGGTCAAGTCTAGAAGAGGTCAAAACTCTTAAATTTTTTTTCTTAACTGATAACAGTCCCAAATGAACTTGTAAAATCCATGTGGACCTCATTTTAAACCTAAAATGTACAAACTCATTCTTGAAATGATCATACAGATATCTAGTTTAAAAAAAAATTTTAGACAATTTTATAAAATAAAAACACACAAGAAATAATACAAAAACTACGATTCATTCACATCAGGGAGATCTGACATAGTTAAGTTAAAAATTCCTAGAGAACTCATTTTAAGTCAAAATTCAGATATCCTTACTTTTTTGAAAACTAGACGAAAAGTTCCAAAAATTTTTTGTTTTGATCCAGAACTAAATCCCAACCGTTTCGTTCAAAAATTAATGTAAACATGTAAAATCTGTTTTGGGCTACACACTTTTAGTACACATGGTCCCACTTTAAAAATCTGAAAACTCAACTAAATCTCGCCCAAAATTCATAAAATTGGACCATAGGTACCCCTATCTCTTACAAATATTTTGAGTTAAGCCCTGACTAAATCCAATTTATAAAATAAGTGAAATCACTAATTTATTTAATCATGTTCAGATGAAAAACACAGTTCATCAAAATAAAACTTCACCAAGTTTAACCATCAATATTCCATAAACAAAACCAAACTAAAAATCAAATATCCCTGTACCCAAGTGATATAATTAATAAATTATTGTTCAACTATCAAAAAGATCACATACTCAATCTCCTCACGATCTGTGTCACGATCGTGTCCTCCACACAACCCACGGATCTACTCTCCGACGTTACCGTGTGTTTCTATGGGGGAAAAAGGATTCGTGGGGTGAGCAATGTCCAGTAGGAAATCTCACCAAAATAAATAATCAATTATCTCAAAATAAAATAATTGACAAAATATACTAAAATAATAAATCGTAAGAAACCACACTTCTCTTACCAGAAGTGTGGCTTACTGAAATGGTTTTGTCACAGAACAACCACTATAGCATTGCTGTAACAAAAGTCAACATAAGTAACAAAGAATTTACAGGAAAATGTTACAGAATATAACCCCAGCAGCATGGCCTTTGCTTCCAAAAAGCGTGGCCATGTCATAGTAAAAAATGTGACAGATCACAAACAAAGTGACGTTTTTTTTAAAGTCACCAACATCAGCACAATAAAATAATAATTTATTCATTAATGTTTCGGTTACTAAAACCATACAGTCATCAGGACTGCCTTCTTCAAGAAACCACTTTTCTGGTAAGCTATCAGAGCCATATTTAATTTATTATTTGATTTAAAGTCAGTTTAAATCATTCAATTTCATCATCTTATGAACAAGAAGAAATACTAAACATTAGTACTCATGCAAGGATTTCAGATCCTAACAGATAGATGTTTCTATTCATTATTTTTTTTTATCAATAACACAATAAACATAGAGTAAATCAACATATCATTTAAAAGAAACCAGAAGGGTTCGACCCCCTACTTGTGACGCCTCCCCTAAGTCTTCCTATGCTCCGGATCTAGTATTTCCTTGCACTATCTTTTAGATCTAGGCTGTGTAGACGATTTGATGTAGTTTTAGGACGTTTTTGATGGAAGAATGAAGGTGAAAGGTTGAAGGAAAGGTGTTGGTTGGCCTTCTCTTCTTCCTTTTTTTTTGAAGTGGCAAAGTGGATGGGTGAGGGGTGGTCAAGGCTAGGGTTTTGTGTCCTTTTTCCTTTCTTTTTTTTGTTAGATATCTAGAGAGAAAAGAGGGATCGTGAGTGAAATAAAAGAGATATTTTAGAGAGAGAGAAAAATCATGTGAGATTTCCTAAGGTTTTTCTCTTTTATCTATTTTTAAGACTCCCACTTAAGGTAAGATTTGATAGGATTTTTTTTGAATATCTAACTAATTTTGGATCCTTGATCTCTCTAAACGTAAGATTTGCTAAGATTTTTTTTTTGAATATCATTAGGTCTGCACCCAGATCCACGGGAGTGGGAGATTATTCTCTCTCCAAGACTCCCACGATTCCCATATCAGATGGGATCCGAATCATATCCAACTAATCTTTTGGATATCCATAAATATATATATATATATATATATTTCATATATTTTATAAAATCTAAAACCTCCAAAATAACACGTTTTCAATAAGATTAATAGGTGGTGTTATTTACACCCACCAATTGTTGGGTTACCTTAACCCAAGTGTTAAAAAATGGCCTGGTTACGTGGGTCCCATTGGGTCTGCACCCAGATCCACAGTCTAGATTTTTTGGGTATTAAAGGAAAAAAGTAAATAAACAACTATCAAGTATTCATCATTGATTGGCTTGGAACATAACTTCCAAACTTAGCAAGTCTATAAATAGAGGAGCCAACCTCTTATTAAACTAATAAGAACTAATCTGTACTAATGAGAACTAATCTAAAGATCAGAGAACTCTCTAGAACTCTTTTACTTTCTCTCTCTAGAACACTTTTACTTTCTTTCTCTAGATAACCACTTTTTCTCTCTAATTCTTTGAGGGAAGGAACCTATCTCCTTCATTTTGGTATCGTCTAGTACTTCTTCCTGAGCTAAACAAGACAGAATCATCACGATGGTCAGAAAACTGCTAGGAAGACCTGTTCGGAATATCGATTCTCAGTCACAGGAGCAGATCGGATAGCCTTCTCAGGTTGAAAATCCTCAAGAAATAGAAAACATACCGACTCCTGATCAACAAGAGAAAGTTTTGAGCACTGAGCAACAAGAACAGGAAACTGTTCATACTAGATCAGATCTGGAACAGCAAGAAGAGACGGTTCCAGAATTTGTTCTTGTCTCAATGCTAACTAATTTGGTTTTGAATATGCAGAAAACACAGCAAATTCAGTAAAAAATCTTGCAAAAACTCCTATCGTAAACTCCGATCACAAGTGAGTTTCCAACTGACGGGACTGCAACTCCCGTAAATCAATAATCAACACCAGTTGAACAACCTGAGCAATTCCTAACGCAATCTTAACCAACAAATTTTCGAACACAAGCTAAAATTCATTGGAAGATTTCATCTGGAAAAACAAAGCGGATCTGTCTAAAATGATAAGGTGAATACTCGGACGAGTGACCAGATTACCTCGATGCTCATGGAGAAAGAAAGGGAATCACCATTCCATAGAAGCCTATTGTAGGTAATCTTACCTAAAAAGATTTAGATTCCAAAATTTGACATGCTTAAAGGTGAATCCAATCTAGTTGATCGTTTGCTTCACTACAAGCAAATGATGGGGCTATATAAAACATACGAAGTTTTAACGTGTCGATTGTTTCTATATAGTTTGAACAAGCATGCTCTAATATAGTTTTTCAAGTTAGAACCTGGAAGCATCAGATTTTTCTCAGATCTACGAAAGTTGTTTTTAGAAAAGTATTCTTGTGACAGGAATCGTCAGATGGACGTCGATTCGTTGTTTCATCTAAGACAACAATCTGGCGAATCCTTGAGAAAATTTATGAAGAGGTTTTGTCAATCTACTCTTACGATTGACTCCACTGATGAAAAAATATAGCATTCTAGAATGCAATAATCCTTGGAATGGATATTCCTAAAGGTTTAGTCATAGAGTAACCTAGAACAATTGTTGAGTTGATTGTAAAGGTTAAAAAGTATTCTTCACTAGAAGAAGAGGTTGGTGGCAGAAACACCTATAATTTCCATAAAATTTATGAAGTCGAGGAAGAAGAAAAGAAAAGAAGCAATAGCATAGAAAAAGAGTCAAGCTCCAAGCACGGAAAGGATTCTAAAAGCAGTAGAGGGAAAAAGTGGAAACATTGGAAAGATATGGAAAAAACTTTCCTTCCACTCAACACCACACCATAAGACATTCTGGAAGAAATCAAAGAGGAAAAATTCTTCTATTGGCCAAAACCTCTGAATAACACCAAATTAAAAGGTGAAAGACTTCCATTCTGCAAATATGATGGAGCATACAGTTATCTAACAAATGACTGTAAAAATCTGATGACGCTGATCCAAAAATTGATTTATCAAGGAAAGCTTCAACAATTCCTTAAAAGAGAATTCAACAATTTGGAAAACTCCTGTAAGGATGCACAAAAGTCTCCACTCACACATAGAGTAGTTGATGTCATAATATATCAGCCAAAAGAGGATTGTGTTTGATTCATGGAAACCTTTCCAAGGCAAGTCAAACGAGTTTCTGAACATTCCAAAATAGTTGGAAGCGTCAAAACTCAGAAGTTGGAGAACGAAGCAAAATCTATCGAATTCACAGCCGAAGAAGCAGAAGAAGAAGGTACTTTCCATTCCGAACATCTTTTGATCACGTTAACAATAGATGCTTGGGAAGTGAAACAATTTTAATCGATCTTATAAGCAGTCCTCAAGGGCCCTTGGCCTTTTGCTCATTAGGGTTTAGATATTGTTGGACGAATACCGAGAGCTCTAGGAGGTTACAAATTTCTTTTGGTAGGAACAGACTATTTTCAAAATGGGTAGAACTCGTTCCACTCACCCAAATCACTGAACACGATGTGAAAAGATTTGTTTGGGAACAAATCATTTGCAGGTTCACTATTTGTTTCAAGTACACAAAACTGTTTACGAACAAAAAGCTTAAACATGACCAATAAAGCTTTCTACACATCTTTTTATACTTCTAAATCACTAGTTTGTTACGTTATATTATAGGTTTGGGTTTCCAATGGCCATTGTAGTAGAAAATGGAATGCAATTCAAAGGAACCAAATTGAAAGACCTTTTTAAGTAGTACAAAATACAACAAAGGTTTTCTGCACCAAGATACCCACAAGGAAATGGTCAAGCTGAAGCCACTGACAAAACACTGCTTGACAATCTGAAACAAAAACTGGGAGCAGCTAAAGAAAAATGGGTGGATCGTTTGCATGAAGTCTTATGGGCTTATTGAACAACCAAAAGAAAATCCACACAAGAAACACCATTTTCACTGGGATACGGGATGGAAGCTGTTATCTCAACCACCAAAACCATATCTGGAAAGCAGAAAGAAAACTATGAAAGAATGGCTGAAAGCTTGGAATCATTGGAAGAGAAACACGAAAAAGCTATCTTACAGTTGCAAAACTACCATCGTACTCTCCAACAAGCTTACTTTAAAAAGGTTAGAGGACGAGAGCTATTTCCAGGACATTTGGTTCTTCGAAAGGTCTTCCCTGGACGAGAAATCTAAATTATAAAAAGCTTGAGCCTTATGGGAAGGACCCTACCTGGTGGAAAGCAAAGAAGGTCATGGGGCTTATTTCTTGAAAATAATAAAAGGTGATCCCTTTGAATCACCATGGAACACACTTCATTTGAAAAGGTTCTATCCTAAGAATAAAGAAGTATTCTGAATCAAAACTATATTAGTTTTCTAGGTTTACCCTATAATTATAACCTTGGCGTTATTTAATTTTTCAGGTTTACCTTATAATTAAACCATTACTTTGAAGGTTTATTGGTTTATCCTCAAAATAAAACCTTACCAAGGACCTAAAAAAATGCAAAGTAAGGAAAGATATAGTTTAGAAACCTTCGACAGATTGGATTAATAGGTTTCACCCAAGAATTAAACCGTAGACTATAAAGTTTCCGGGAACGTAGTTCTTTTGGAAGTTTGATCCTTATAAAGAAGTATTGGTTTTTTTGGTTTTCCCAAGAATGATAACCATAAAAGTATCCCGGGTTGGGTCTCGGTTGTTTCCTTGGATTATTAGATTTTCAAGTTTGCCCTATAATTACAACTAAGCAGGAATGTCTTTATTGAGATCAGTGAAAATAGCCTTTATTGATTTTTTGGGTTTGCCCCGTAATTAAACTGTCAGCTTCAAAGGTCTTTCCAGAATTGGTTTTCTTGAATGCAACACTTTGAATTGATTTTACTCGATTGCCCAATAATTACATTGTTGCTTAAGAAGCTTTCTAATACTTTTCCTTGAGTTAAAATGCATATCAATAGATTTCTAGGTTTTCTATAAAGGCAAACCTTAGATAAAAAGGTTTACAAGTATAACACTTGAAACCCACTAACTCAAAACAAAAAATTTATGAAAGGTCCTTGTCTATAAAGGTTTATCAGGTTTACCCTACAAAAAAAAAAGAAAAAAAAACCAAAAACAAAGCTTTTTGGGGGTTTACCCTAACAAGCAATAAAAACAGAGACAATAAGAAAAGTTTTCCAATGAAGAGACTCGAAAGCTGAATAGCTTTCGATACTTAGAAAACAACAGAATTCCTACAAACATATGGAAATAAATACAAAATACACAATAAGAAAAGTTTTCCAGTGAAGAGTCTTGAAAGTTGAATAGCTTTCAGTACTTGGAAAACAACAGAATTCCTGCAAACATAAGGGAATAAATACAAAACTAGCAATAAGAAAAGTTTTTCCTAGATAAGTCTTGAAGCTGCATAGCTTTCAATACCTGGAAAACAACATCAATCCTGCAATTGTAACACCCGAGAATTATTTTCTTCATATTTTGGAATGGACCAAGATGGGCCCAAGCCCATGGGTCGAGGTTAGTCCTGAAATTCTGGACTAATCAACATGTTGGGTGTAAAAAACCCATGTGTTAATTCAATAAGGGTGGAATTAACGAGTCCCTTCCCTACGTACACGATTTGCATACATGCATAAATTATTGTGCAAGTGTTTAAATAGTAAATATTAATATTTGTGTTGAGATGGAATTATGATTTCATGTGAAATTATGTTGGCATGAAATACATATTCATATAAGGAAGAGAAGTGGACCCCACGTTGAAGAAATACTATAGATTTCTATGATTTAATGTGAAAATATGATTAGCGTGATATATATACATATATATATTGTTTACATATATATATGCATGTAAGTATTTAAATGATTGAAAAATATTATTAGGATCACATGAATTATTATGCATGCAAGTTACTAACACCATAATGGGAGAGAGAGAGAGAGAGAGGGAGACACATTATTGCTGCCTAAACAATTATTTAAAAAAAAAAAGGAATGACGGTGACATGCATAGGTCTAGATGGTTAGTACACATTGATTGAGAAGATATTCATAATAATGGAAGGTTTGAAAGGAAACAACTAATGAGAATATCATCTTCAAATTCAAACATGTGACTAGAAAATCAAAGGATAACTACTAAGTTTAGAATAGTATCTAAATAAGGAAATGAATTCAAAATTTGAATTTATTTGATTAAAACCACTTTTGGTTAGTCCATTTTGAATATATTGTAAATGCCTTACTAAAAATAATATTTTCTTTCTAAGGCAAATATCAAGAGATGCTAACTATTAGATCTACTTGATGATTCAAGATTGAGTAGATGATCCAAGATTGACTATATATATGCCTAGGTCGATCTACTCAATGGGAAGACTCAACTGAATATTAATTAGACCATTAAATTTCCAAAAACTTACCTTTTGTGCATAGGTGATACCAAATTTAGAAAGACTTGCTCACCAAGTTGGAATTAAACTCATGGTAAAAAACACTAACCTTAAGATTCATTTCTGATGAACATATATCAAAGTTTAGAAGACCTTGAACATCATGATGTTATGTACTTACAACACACATTAGCATAACATTTTTGTTGAGGATAACATACCAAAGTTAGAGGGAATTTTAGAAAGGAAGGTGGGAATGGTGTAGATATCAATTTGGAGAGAGAGATAGAGATGGGCTGTCCAAGTCGATCTCTACCCTCTCTCACTCTCTAATTCTCTCCATCGGTTGAAAAAAAACCTAAAGCTAGCTGATTTCCCTCTCCTCTCCTCTAAACCATCTCTCCACTTCACACACTATTTCCCTCCATTAAACTTAAACTAAGGAAGAAGTGAGGAAGAAGGAGAACCAAAGAGAAGAAAGAAAGAAGAGATCATCATCCCTACTCTAACTAGATCACGGTTAAGGTAGGAGGAAAATTGGTTTAAGTTTATATTGCATAACTTTTTTATAATCTCATGAATGTATGCTTATCTATATTGCTTGATTTAAATTGATCTTGATGTGGATTTGTTTTTATTTTAATGGCATGATAAAATATATATTATNATGTGTTTTATTTTAATGACATGATAAAATATATATGATCAAATGGATCTTGACATGGACATATATTTTTATGGACTTGAAGCCGAGTTTCAATAACATGATGATGTAAGTCTCATTGAATCGATCTTGTTATTGTTGTATAATTTCATGTCTTGAGGTTTTATTTTTAATTTCATGATAACGTGAACGTGATGTATGATAATTTCTTGTCGATTGTTATATGGCGATGCATGTCAATATTAAATAATGATTGCATGCGTATTACATATTGTGTGTAGAAAATACACGTTGAGTGAATGATCACTTGTGGAATAAGAAAAACATGTAATAAGAGAATAAGAGAAATATTGAATCAATATGATTCGTGCCTTTTAGGCGGCCTTATGGCGATACCCCATGATGGGTTCCCCACGGAAGACGATCTCATGATCATGGGTGGCATCCGTTATAGCCGTAAGATTTAAAAATCATAAAAGAGAATAAGCTGTCAAAAAGACCACACTTTTCTGGTTATGAACTGTTGCTGATTTCATATACATATTGATTTGTGTTGTTGTAAGCTTATTGAAAAGTGTGGCATATGCTGTTCCATCATATTTATTGATGATTTATGCAAGATAACATGTGATGATGATCATGTTGCAATGTGGATTGTATATATATATTTTGGGAATATTATGGTCACATTTTTTGTGATGATATGAACCATAAAATGTTGCTGTCACAAAGTTTAAAAAGCATGGCAGATCAAAGTTGGAGCATTAAATGCCACAAAACGCTAAGTTGTATTGATAGTGGAGACATGGAATGGATGTATATGAGGTTTAGTGTAAATTTAATGTTTTTCCCAATGATTTGAAGTTATAATTGATGTTGTCACATAAGTGAAAAAGCGTAATAGAATCGTGGAATGAGGTGTACATGTCATAAAGGTTGGTGACGAACATGAATGCACCTTAATATGGCGTGGAGTTGTCGTGTGGAATATCCAAAAATGCCTTCAGGCCATTTTATGATCGGGAAGTAATGGGTAAAGCTAATTATTATCCGTGTTGCATGTGTCGTAGGCAAGGTGAGTCAGTTGGATTCTTCTTTATGAAAATCCAACAGGGATGAGTGTAAGTATAGACTCATAGAATATTAATATTGTCGTTGTTTCTTCATACTGAGTTATACTTATTATTTTTCCCTCCTACTCTCTACAGATTCAGGAGTTGGAGCATCAAGCTGATCGTAGATTCGCGGGAGTATTACTCGTCTTACGAGCCATGGAGTAGGTTATTCTGCTTCGAAAAAATACTATAAATTATTAATACAATTTAAACAAAGAATGAGACTACGGATTTCGTATTAAATGGTTTGACTTTTAAAAGTACTTGGTTATGAAGTATTTCATGAATACCTTTATTTATTGATAGGTTGAGGTTTTCTTTAAGAATGAGTTAGTATTTACTTGCAGTCATGTTTCCCATTTCATTATTATATCTAGTGTGTGAGTGTTGGTTTAAAACACATGAATTCAATATTTACTTGACGAACCAATATTGAGTTTTGGGGAAACCATTACCAAAGAAATTTTACGTGTAAACTTGTAGGGAAGAGAGTGGAGTGTAATGAGAGAGCGATCTTGATGGACTTTTTCTCTCTCTCTCATTACACTTAATTATCTGTTAAGACCAGTCTTTAGAGAACACTTAGTCCCTGGGAACTGGGTATTGATTTAACTCTGTCAAAAAAATATATATTGAGAAAATTGTAACCCTTTTTCTAACGGACTGAGCTTAGGGTCTAGTGGACCGAGCATGAGTCATGGACCCTAGGGTCAGGTCGTTACAGCAATCAACTTTTCTATAAAAACAACTGAGGTTTCCAGCACATGAGTGAATAAACACATGAGCAAACAAAAGAAACCTTTTCTTACAACTCCACATATTTGAGGTTCAAAGTTTCAAAGAACATATAACAAAAAACGAGGTTTCCGTATATATCAAAAGATACCTCTTCTAATACTTTACAGCATTGAAGCCAGTAGCTTTCAAGAACAATTAAATACAGATAAGGTTTCCAGCACAAATTCCATCCAAATGAAACTTCTTTCACCAAACTAACCAAGAAAAAAAAATGTTTCAAACAAACAAAAAATATAATGAAGTTTGCTAAGCAAAAGAAGCTTTCCAAACTACCAAAAGAGAGAAAAACACATGCCAAAAGAAAAGTGCATTCAAAATAGAGCAACCCTATTTTAACGTTATCAACTGCAGCAAGTGATAGGGGAAATTTTGACTCGGACACCAAGTGCTCCAAAACTTGCGAAGCTCTGAAACAATGATACGAAATGGATCTCAAGAAAGGTTAGTCTCTGCTATCATCTCTTCAAGACTTTCTAAGAGATTTCCTTTTCTAATTATTGAGTTTAACCCTTCAATAAAAGAGAGAATACAAAGCTTTCAAGATAAAAGTCAAAAAAGTTGCGAAAGCAATAGATTCAAAACATTATAAAACCGAAGAGTAGTAAAGGTTTTTGGGTTTGCTTTCAAAACCTAAATTCTAAGAAGTTTCTGGGATTCTCCTCAAAATCAAAGTCTGAAAGGATTAAGAAAACCCAAAACAAAAGGTTTCTGGATTTCCCCTCAAAACCCAGAATCTAAGAGGTCTTCAGGTTTCCCCTCAAAACCCAGATTCTATAGGTTTTTGGGTTTTCCCTAAACCCAGGTACTAAAACATTTTTAGATTTCTATTAAAACTCAGATCTAAGAAAGGTAAATGAAAACCTAATGTAAGAGGTTTTCGAATTTCACCTCAAATACTAAAATACAAATTGAATTCCAGGTTTCACCTAAAAACCTGGTATACAAAAGAAAACAAAAAATGTAGAAAATCGAAACTTGAAGCAGTTTAAGCTTTCGGAAAGAACCTCTACCAACTCCTACAATGCGAGTAAGCAAAAAAGTAGTTTCCAAATAAAAACCACGACACTTTGGGTACCAACCTCGAACAAAATCCGGAGTTTTCCAAACAAAAAATTAATTAAAAGGAACATTCAAAGCGCTTTAGAAAAGTTTCTAGGAACGAAAGTAAAACCTCTGACACTATCAAATGAGGTTCACTAAAATTTGCAATAAGATTGTTGGGGTTTATGTCATAAAACAATTTAAATTGACAACATTGATAAATTATATTTATTAATTAGCATGATATTATATTATTACTTTATTCATATGATGGATTAAGTGTTGTTCACAAGATGATGTTGTAAGTAAATTATTTGTATGAAGTGTTCATACATGGAGAGATGTAATTTACTGGTTCCTCATATTCTTGTATAGTTCATAGTCAGTGATGAATCTGAACAATTCATCTGATAAGACTATAACACACTAGACTTCTATATTATAGGGTGATGTATCTCCATCACCGGAGTGGCGACTCTAAGTCAGTGTGTTGGTGTATTAGGAATACACTGAACAGGTCAGACAGAATACTTTTTATATTATTGTCAGCATATAAAAAGATTCTGTAAAACTTGCTGATTGCAAATGTCCTAAATCCTGAGAGCAGAGTATACCCTACAAGTTGGTTTCTACTCACTTTGATCTACCAAACAGTGAGGTCAGACAACGCAAACGTGATCCAATATTCTGGGTAGGTTGGGTGGTCGAAATCACTTAGTGGGATTACTTTGTGTCAATAAGGAATCCACACCAAAATGATATTCCCTTGAGAGCCTAATCAAGAGTATTAATTATTCTAGACTGCGCAGTGATCCTATAAAATGTTTATTGGATTATTAGAATAATTATAATGGTATGATATGGCAGGCAAGGACTAAGATGTAATTACTCGAAAGGTGCTGACATTAATAGTTAATGTTACCTTGGTGTATATTACGAATATCAGTTAAGTGGAGGGACTATTTGCTGGTATAATGAGTGAAGGGCTTCTGAATAATATTCATTTACTTAAGAGTATTCAGTTGCAGTTATTTAGTGGACTTAACTGCAATTAGATTTATTATTTGAGAATTATATGAGATATATGGACCTCAAAGTAATAAATCAAAAGCTTAAGTAAGTGGGGCCCATATAGACCTAACTTGGAGCTAAAGATATGGGAAGAGAGTCTTTCTCTATAAATAGAGATAGGGTTCATAAGTAGCCCATCCTAACTTGTGTATCTAAAACTCTCTCCCAATTTAGAATTCAAGTTATGAGCTTTATGGTTTTAGAAACCCAAAATTTGTAGTATATTCCCGTCGGAATTTAAAATTGAGTTTTGAGGTACTTCGGAGCAGAATTGGAGATTTTCTGTTTCACGCAAAGTTGTGAAAAATTTGATTTCCTACAAAACGCATATATCATGTAGGCAAATCGGATCAACCTTAGAGAGTTATGGCCAAAATACATTTACTGTATCTTTTCGAGTTTTCGACGACTGATCCAGAACGTGGGAGGAAGATCTGGGATTACATGCAAGCGTTTAAACGGTATGTATCTTATCTTCAAGTCATTGTTTTAATTCATGCAACCTCATGTGATCCTGTAAAGGGAAAATAGTTATTTGTTTCTACTGCACAATTTAATCTAGACCCTATTTTCCCCAACAATGGTATCAGAGCAGGCTTGAGGCACTGCATGAATTATTACATGAAATCTTTTTATTTAAGGTTGTTCCTGATTATTTAAGGGTTTGATTGATCCAAAATATTTAGGGATTAAATTTATATCAATGAGATTGATAAGGGTTGGATTAATTTTTGGTAAAAGGTCTGTACACAAAGATTAGATTGGGATCCAAGAAAAAGAAAATAGTTTTCTTGATTTTCTTAGTATTCTTGTAATTCTTGTCCAAAAGAAAAGGGTTTCTAAATTTTTCAAGAAAGAAAAGGATTAAAAGTGTGTTTTAATCGGTTTAACAAAAATTAGTAGTTCTTGTTTATTAATTTTATTTGATTCAAGAAAAGGTTTTAATAAAATAAAATTAAAAAAAAAATAGGCAAGCGGTCGTGGGTTAGTTTTAGGGTTTCTTTAGTTAAATTGTTTAATTAAAGAAAATTTTAATTAGAAATTTTTAATTGGTTAAAGTGTTTAATTAATTAAAAGTAGTTTCTAATTAAAGGATTTATTAATTACACTAGAT
>MVGT01000730.1:123609-148239 GCA_002174775.1 Macleaya cordata | reverse complement strand
GAGTTTGTGTTTACAGAGAAAAGTTATATTCTTAAGAATACTGCATAAGTTGACACCAGGATATAAAGCTGAGACACAAGAATTACGTTATTCAATTTTAGAATACATAGGGACTTTATCGTAGTAGGAGGGTTTCACAAGAACCCAAGTCATCTTATTCTTGGAAGATGAGAATTCAGTCCCTGTAACTATGAAAATGTTAATATATTTCGAGACAATGGTTAACTGTTGTGATAAGAGAAGAATCTTTGGATTCTAATCGAGTCTGGGATCTTGTAAAACTTTCATCTAATATTAAAACTATTGGATGAAGAGTTTACAAGGAATAAGAAATTCTGATTGACCGTTAAAGAGACTTGCTGTGACCACATCATTGGCAGTCTTGATTAAATTAACAGAATTTTCTTAGATCGCAAATAATGTTGATATTATCCTCCCAAGAGGCATATTGACATTGGCATTTGCAATCAAGCCAGATAAAGTTCATTACAGTAGGCCATGAGTACTTTGTACATTTATTACAGAAGTAGATGTCTCGAAGTTGATGCATCCGATTTAATTAGAAAATCAAGTTAGTTGATTTTAATTAAATATGGATGGGCTATGTATAAGATGTGGATAGTAAGTAATAATGTTTCCATAGCTATATAGTGATGACATAATGATCATTTATAATGATACCTGAAATGTTATTAAGATTTGGTTATCTAATGGACGTTAATGTAAAAGAACTTTTTGAGAAATTCTTTCATTCTAGTGATCAAGCCTTGCTAGATCAGCTAACTAGAGTATTAGTCTATCTCAAAACTGTAAGGGTCAATAATATACCGATTTTGTTTGGAATGCACTGTTCCATAGAAAATGTTTCTGTGGTATTACTCTTTTGGAATCTTTGTCATATAGACATTGATAAAGGAAGTAAATTGAAAGGCAGTTCCCTATGCTTATGTAATAGGAAGCCTCTCACATAAAGTGCAAGTGACAAAAATCAGATATTTGTCTTACAGGTGGGCTTAGTCAGCTAACATTTGTCGAGTTTTGGTACTGAGATTTATAGAGCTGTAAAGCATGACTTAGATAATCTCAGTTGGATTCGGAGTTACAAAATAGTCCAAATGTTAGTGTTATAATTGGTTGCATTAATTCTGACCTTGTGTCAGATTCAGATCTGGAAATTCTATTTCTAGATATCTTGGTGGATATCATCGAGTGGGAGAGTGTCTACCACGGATGCCAAAGACTTTGTTTAGGCGAGATGGTTAGCCAAGGTTGTATTTGTAAGAAACTTAGTAGAACCTCTACTCTAAAGCTCTGCTTGGTAGTTTTGATTCTCATGCTGATGAGAATACTTACAGATGAAGGTTTCATGCTGATGAAACAAGTGTCACATACGAATCTTATTCTCAGAAGATAAGTAGCTATTGTGACATTAAATTCTTTTAGTGCAAGTGGGAGATTGTTGGGGTTTATGCCCTAAAACAATTTAAATTGATAACATTGATAAATTATATTTATTAATAAGCATGATACTATATTATTACTTTATTCATATGATGGATTAAGTGTTGTTCACAAGATGATGTTGTAAGTAAATTATTTGTATGAAGTGTTCATACATGGAGAGATGTAATTTACTGGTTCCTTATATTCTTGTATAGTTCATAGTCAGTGATGAATCTGAACAATTCATCTGATAAGACTATAATACACTAGACTTCTATATTATAGGGTGATGTATCTCCATCACTAGAGTGGCGACTCTAAGTCAGTGTGTTGGTGTATTAAGAATACACTGAACAGGTCAGACAGAATACTTTTTATGTTATTGTCAGCACATAAAAAGATTCTGTAAAACTTGCTAATTGCAAATGTCCTAAATCCTGAGAGCAGAGTATACCCTACAAGTTGGTTTCTACTCACTTTGATCTACCAAACAGTGAGGTCAGACAACGCAAACGTGATCCAATATTCTGGGTAGGTTGGGTGGTCGAAATCACTTAGTGGGATTACTTTGTGTCAATAAGGAATCCACACCAAAATGATATTCCCTTGAGAGCCTAATCAAGAGTATTAATTATTCTAGACTGCGCAGTGATCCTATAAAATGTTTATTGGATTATTAGAATAATTATAATGGTATGATATGGCAGGCAAGGACTAAGATGTAATTACTCGAAAGGTGCTGACATTAATAGTTAATGTTACCTTGGTGTATATTACGAATATCAGTTAAGTGGAGGGACTATTTGCTGGTATAATGAGTGAAGGGCTTCTGAATAATATTCATTTACTTGAGAGTATTCAGTTGCAGTTATTTAGTGGACTTAACTGCAATTAGATTTATTATTTGAGAATTATATGAGATATATGGACCTCAAAGGAATAAATCAAAAGCTTAAGTAAGTGTGGCCCACATGGACCTAACTTGGAGCTAAAGATATAGGAAGAGAGTCTTTCTCTATAAATAGAGATAGGGTTCATAAGTAGTCCAACCTAACTTGTGTATCTAAAACTGTCTCCCAATTTAGAATTCAAGTTATGAGCTTTATGGTTTTAGAAACCCAAAATTCGTAGTATATTCCCAACAGAATTTAAAATCGAGTTTTGAGGTACTTCGGAGCAGAATTGGAGATTTTCTATTTCACGCAAAGTTGTAGAAAATTCGATTTCCTACAAAAAGTATACATCATGTAGGCAAATCGGATCAATCGTTAGAGAGTTATAGCCAAAATACAGTCACTATATCTTTTCGGGTTTTCGACGACTGATCCAGAATGTGGGAGGAAGATCTGGGATTACATGCAAGCGTTTAAACGGTATGTATCTGATCTTCAAGTCATTGTTTTAATTCATGCATCCTCATGTGATCCTGTGAAGGGAAAATAGTTATTTATTTCCACTGCACAATTTAATCTTGACCCTATTTTCCCCAACAAAGATTTGATAGTTTTCCCAAAACTATAGATTTGCAAGATAATACAACAAATGTACAAAATAAAACTTTTTTACAACACAACCAACGAAAGTAAGCTACAAAGTTTTTCTTTTAGTTTACCTAACACTTACAAAGGTCTTCAAGTTAAACAAAAATAACTTGCAAATTCGGTTTCTTACACACAAGAGGTCCAGCCTACTATAAACAAAAGGGACCCAGAACCGGGGACAAAAAATTGCCTTCACTTGCAAAAAAAAAACTTTTAAAAATCTGGAAAAATAATTTTAGCAACAAAAATGCTAAACCGGTTATTTCTTGCTCCCTTCACAAACGGTACAACGCGTAATTAAAAAAGCAAATACCTTCCCCAAATATACAACAACCCTATAGGAGTAAGCATAACGTAGTCAAGCACAAAACATGCAAAAAAAATGCTAACTGGGGGCAAAAGTCAACGATTTTCCTTCAACTTTTCCTTTGGATGTTTTCCTTAAAAAAGGATTAAGAAATACAAGAAGGTTTCTAAACAGAAACCTCTCGTTTTTTGCGGGGAGAAGGGGATAATATCCCATCCAAAAGAAATTTTTTCTTTTTAAAGGATTTTCTCAAAATTACTTATAATATTAAGAAAATTTGGGTAAAATGTAGGAGTACCTATTCGGATTGAGCTTTCCGCTAGAGAAAAAAGCTTTCTTACTAAAGAAAAGAGGTTTCCGAAAGGGCAACCTGATAAGAAGAGGTTTCCGAAAGGTAACCTGACAGGAAAGAAGTAAATAAACAGTTGTTAAGCACTTAAATATAGCTGTTAAGCATTTATGAATAATTGTCATACACTTATTAAGTGAAAGTTGTTCATCACTGATTGGTTAGGAACTTGACTTCCAAACTTAGTAAGTCTATAAATAGTGGAACCAACCTCTCATTAAACTAATAAGAACTAATCTGAACTAATGAGAACTAATCTCAACTGATCTAGAGATCAGAGAACTCTTCTGGGCAGAGAATTCTCCCTCTCACTTTCTCTCTCTAGAGAACTACTTTCTTTCTCTAATTCTTTGAGTGAAGGAACCTATCTTCTTCAACTTCGTTTTTGAGGTATCAACAAACAGTAGATATTAAAATAGGTAATCATTACAAAATTTGTAAAAAACCTAGAGAAGGAGGAAGAACTATTCGTCCATGACTGCGTGTGGATCATTAAGAAAGTAATTGTAGCGTGTGGATACAGAAAACTAGATAGAATTTCTGTGTTTGACCAAAAGCTAATTCTCTACGGTTTTATACAGAAAATGTGTTCAACTCAGACCAATGCAGGAATTCTAGATTTTCTAGCATACAAGGTCAAACTTAGGGTAAGCAAAAGGTAATCTTCTGAGTTTCAGAATTAAGTAAAACTCACTAGGGATATACAACAGAGTCTAATAATTATAAAACAGAAGGCAGAACATCATTTAAACATTCATAACTCAAGATATTAACTAAAACTCAATCATATGCCATTATAAATCAAACTATACCATTTAAATCATGTTATAAACTTATTCAACTATATCTTAAGCATTCATTGTATCCATGCACGAACTCAAATAAATAAACTAACCAAAACCAAATCAAATCATTTTCATCAAAGCAATTAACCAAATAAAGCCCAATCCCATGTGATCTATTTCTATCTTCATATTTCCAAGTTCTTAGAATAGTACGTACTTCTATGTCTTGGTAGCTCTCTTCTCCAGACTTTAGGCTCTACTTTGAACTTTTTTTTGTTCCTATGGGGGGTAAAAACGTAGGATGAGTAAAGTCCAGTAGGTACAACCAAAACTTAGGTTAAGCTGACTAACACGGTTTTTCAAAAAATCACAAGTTTTTTGCCAAAAACCCATCCACCAATGCCCTTTGAAACCAATTTTTCCTTTGAAAAGACCTCACACACACTCTTCTTTTCTAAAACTTAACCAGCCACTTAGAGCTGTTCTCTCAAAACACTTTTTCGAAAACATTTTTTAAAGACATTGGTGTCAGCCATAGAAAATAGGTTTATTTTTTAAAAAGCCACAACCCTCAATTATAAAGAGATAATCGAATGCAACAGTATATGTATATTTACATATAGCATAGTATAATATAATATAGTATATGCATTATTATATGCTTCACATTCATATTATAATAATAGTAATAATAATAATAATAATAATAGTAATCTTTCCACTTTTTCGTCAGGGCTGATACGGAAGCCAACCACCATTACTAAGACGGATCCAGATATACCTGTCTTGCGGAGATGCCACTTAGGCGGGGTCACTAAGACACTGACGATTAGATATTTTTAATATCATATTTTACCTCTCTTTGAAGTGCCACTAAGGCTTAAGTCACTAAGACAGTTTGTCAAATAGACCTCTCATCTTCCACTTTAACTTCGTAGTAGCTTATTCATACTCCCATGATCACACAATCCCCAAAACAATGTTATTTTATGCATAAAACCTTTTCAAAAACATATGGTTTTATAAAATACATTTGAAAACATGAATTTATAAACAATTAAGAAAAAAAAGGGTAGTTTTAAAAAACAAGTTTCAGGATAGTGGTTCTCCCTACCTTTTTCGCTTAATTTCCACGAGACTTTGACTTAATCTTCCTTTAGCTTTAAAATCTCCAAGCTTCTCTAAAACTTGAATGGGTTGTTCTTCTTCAAACTTGGGTTTGAAAAGATGATAAGAAAGAGAGAGAGAGAGATTGGCTAGAGGCTAGGGTTAGGGTTTTTCTTCTTCTTTTTTTTTCTTTTTTTGAACTAGAAGTGAGAGATTTTTGTGTGAAATAGGGAGGTCGACCTCTACCTCTATTTATAGGGTTCGGCCACTCCATTCCACTTTCTTAAAGGTTTCCTAAACCTATTCAAAGTCTAACTCTTCCATGTTTATCCTAATCCCTTTTTATTTCTAATTCTTTTAATTATTTAAACTACTAATTAAAACCACCTATTAATGGCCAATTTTTACACTAATAATATTAGAATTTTATTTATTTTGAATGGCTAAGATTAGATCTTAAACCATCTAATGGTTATTAATGGCTACTACAAGTTAGAGCAAACTAGAAAATCTAGGTGTTTTAGGAATTAGAAACTATTTCAATAGTTTAGATTTAGTAACTTTTGGATAACCTAAATCTAATGGTTTAGATTCATTCCTTGTTCACCAAGGTTTTGGATTTACTTCCATTTTTAAAGGATATACTAAGAATTATCTAAATTAGTAATTATCCACTTTTTAAAAAATTACTAAAAGTTAGTATTTACCTTATTTAAGAGTTTTAATATTTTTAGGAACCTAAATTCCTCTAATTTAGTGGCACACAAGGCAGCCTTCTTGTGCCCATGTTTTTGCCAAGTGGGGCCCACCACATAAGTTTTCTTATTCCACTAAGCCCCATCCTACCATTTCATTTCTCATTTTCACTTTTTATTTTTATTTTTATTTCTCATTTCATTTCTAATAAAATCTTAATATTTTAAAAGTGACTTAATCTAATGGTCTATTTCATCGTTTACATTTCTAAAGTTCTTAATCCAAAGGTTAAGAATGTTTACTAATATTTATCACTTAAACTAACTCCGAAATATTCATATCTACGTTCATTTCATTTCTAAGTGACTTATGGAATTCTTGTGTTTTAGAAACTAGTTGAAATCATTAGTTATAGGAATCATTCTAAGTTGTATGTTGATTCCTTCTTTGAATGTAGGACAACATTACCCTAATTTCATTTCATTTCTCTGATTTTCCAAACCGAAAATTCATTTCTAAGGTTTTAATGATTTATTTCTAAAGGATAACCCTTAGTCTCTCTCTCAAAGACATTTTTGAAAACATTTGATTTTGTTTGAAAATTTTTTTGTGCAAGACTCATTTTGCAAATCCTTTTGAAATTATTTCTACACCTTTATATACGTTCTATGTATATAACTTATACATTGTGGAAGCTGGCAAAGCTTGTTTCTGATACTCATAGGTTTCTCTCCTTTAGGTTTACACTTCTCTAACACTAGTTGGGCCCACTTTGGGTCCATGGGCCCTAAGCCCATGCTCAAGTCGATGTGGAAAAACTCGGGTGTTACACCTAATTTTTCTCTAAAAACATATATTATCTAGATCTTTCCTAAAATTTCCCCCTAAATTATATTTTCACAGACCAAATCTAGATTTTATTCTAAGAGAATCAAACAATACAAAGAAAATGGCCTTTTAAGAGGAAGATGGAATCAAAATAACTTTACACAATAAAAATTAAAACAATGAAGCTTTATGTAAATCAAAATAATGTGCAAAAATTGAAAAACATAAACAAAAATTATTTTGCATAAGAAATAAAACATCAACCACAAATAGGATGAGTACAAAATTTAGCACATGATCTTTTACATTGTTGGACATCCACTGTTGAAATGTAAGTTAATAGATTTACGTAAAGTGTTTAAAATTGGCAAAACTATGTCACGTACAACATTATAAGCTAAAAATGGCATAAGTCCGAAACGTGTAAAAGTAAAATTGTAAAAGAAAAAATAATTTTGCATTTGCACGAATAAAATTAAGATTAAATCTGGAATTAAAAAATAAGAGTAACCTAAATTAAATCTGGAATTGAAAAAAAAATAGAAACATACTTGTTTTGTAGAGAAATTAAAATCAATATTCTTCGTGATGATTTTAACTCTTGAGTATGATGAAAACTGTAACACCCTTACTCCTTAAGTTACTAATTTTGGGGGGACAGCCCACCTTTAATAAGGGCACCGCATTAGTATTTTAGAGGGTTAAGGAATTATATGTACTTATATATATAAAAAACAAACCCTTTAAAAAATACCCTATTGATGTTCTAATTGACCAGAAGAGAGAGAGGGAAACCATGAGAGAAAGATGGTCGACTAAGGTTGGGAAGCAGAGAAACTCCAAGTTTCTCTTGAAGGTTTGATCGAGGAAGGATCATGTGCGTGAGGAAAGGGACTGAAGGCTTCTAGTACAAGGTTCTTCTTCTTCCTAGCGTTTGGGAGACGGTTTTGCTTTTAGGCAAGTAGTAACTTGCACATTCGGTGTAGACTTAGGTTTTCTATGTTGTTTCAATGATTACTTGATGAATGATCACATGAAAACCTAGTTTATATGTTGTGTATATGATAACTACCGGAATGAATGTGAGTAATCCATGATCGTAGGATGTGCGCATGTTTCTAACTGTTAGAATGCATGGAATCTATGAATATTTGATGAATATATGATTGCATAACATTGGAGGTGAGAAAAACCATGAATCTACGGAATTTTGTTGAAAAACAAAACCTAAAATCATGGAAAAACTCAGGGGGTATCGATACCCACAGAGTAGGTATTAATACTAACTGAAACCTATCCAACAGGTGGGGCTAGCATCGATACTAGGCTTAGGTGGTATCGATACCAGAGCAGTATCGATTCCACCAATGGCTGGTATAGATACCAACTACGCCTGATATTACAGTTGAGGTTGGTATCGATACTAACCAAGCTGGTATCGATACCAACTGTCGTTTTGACCCTAAAAGTGTTATTTTGAGTTTCATTTGAATGATTAGTTCATGTACGAAGGATATCATGATGAAATACATTCATGCTATTAAAGAATATATGTTTATGAGTTTCAAAGTGCATATTAAACTACTTATGAACTACTTGTTGAAGAACCACTTGTGGACACACCTACCATAAAGAAAACCTTCATAAGCTTGACGTGTGCTTAAATAACTTGTTTGGCTTGTATGCAAATGGAGTCTAGGTCCTGTATAAGGCTGGTCCTATCCAAGCGAGGTCTACGAAATCGCCAAGTGAGGTCTACGGAATCACTTGACACGTAAGTAACGCTGACAAATGTTACCAGTGTTCAGGGGAGGGATTTCGAGGTTGTTCATCGGATTCACGTGGCACACAACTAGTGTCTCGAGTAAACTACAACGACGGGTGAAACGTAGGTAGTAACTAGAGAGCACTACTTGTTTGCAAGAACCTAATCTTAACAAAAGATCATAAAACACAACAGCCGTGAATCTTGTAATCACTTGTCTTTGTTGTGCTTAACTTGTTTACTTTATCTTTATGATATATCTTGCATCTATGTTAATACACTTACCCTTGTGAAGCATATGGATAACTTGAATCTAATCCAAGGGAACTAGTGAACTTGCTGGCTAGGTTTTGACCTAGCACCATTAATCTTTTCAGGTCTAGGTCAGCAGGCGAATCCTCGATAGAAGCGGGGTTCGAGAAAAGGCAGGAATAAGTCTTCAGAGATTTTCTTAATTTCTGTGAAGACATATGATATTCTTTTATTTTAGAATAGTGTGGTTTGGACACATGTTTAATCCATTATTCTTTGAGAATATTTATTTATTTGTTTGTTCATATGATAGCTATTCTTAGAAGTAAATAAAGTTTATTTTAGCTTTATTTTACTTATGTATTGAATGTGAGTGCAAGCTTCTTGTTAGCTTAGTATAACACATACACCCTAGAGCTACAGGTTGTTAATGGTTCCACCAGAATGCCTAGTTCTCATTGAATAAGGGTTGCAGACCTGAAATGTGAGGGCGGGGAATTAATTGTTTGCTTGTTGTTTGTTGTTTGGCTTGGATAACGATAGACTTAGTTCTGTTTCTCATCCTCCTTTTACGTGTATTTCAGAATTATCTCTGAGAGAAGAGAGAGAGGTAGG
The DNA here is from genome assembly GCA_002174775.1 of Macleaya cordata. Lineage (NCBI taxonomy): Eukaryota > Viridiplantae > Streptophyta > Magnoliopsida > Ranunculales > Papaveraceae > Macleaya > Macleaya cordata. Next base: position 138,551 of record MVGT01000730.1, on the reverse strand, counting down.
GGTGGTCGGCGAGGAGGTAAGGGTGAACAGAGAACAACGATGATGTTCCTACTGAAGAGCTGAATGCAACACAACCTGAGATTCCGCCACCACTACAACAAGGAGAGATTAGGCAAGGATTGGGTCAGAATCGGGCAAGAGGTGTCAATCCTCAAATCCCGAAGTGTACGATGTTAAGTCAGTTAATCAGGAATCAGTGGGGGTTGTAGTGGATGACAGGTTGGATGCACGTTTGGGTGCTAGGGGACCAGTGGCACCAGCTCTGGTATAGGAGCCACAACCACCAGTGGTGCAGGCAGGAGTACCTAGCTTGAGTTACACAAGCACTTCCTGAGTTTGAAGCCTCGAACTTTTCAGGGTTCTACAAATCAATTAGTGGTTCATCAGTGGATCAAGGAGTTGGAGAAGACATTTTGGACTTTTAAGTGCCCAGAAGAGTATAAGCAAAGTTTTGCAGCTTTCAGCTCATGGATGATGCTCTGGATTGGTGGGAGTCTCGTTCCCAGGATCTAGATACTACCACCCTATCTTAGCCGCAGTTCTAAGTGATGTTCTTTGACCAATACATTTCCCAAATTGTACATACTGCGATGGAGAAGAATTTCCAAGACTTGCGACAGAAAGAGGACTAGACAATGATAGATTATGAGAGAGTTTTCGAGACTAGCTTTGTATGCACTAGGACTTATTCCGACTGAGCAGATAAGATACAAAAGTTTCTGAGGGGATTAAATTGACAGATCTCTAGGCACATGATTGGACAGCCCAGTTTTGATACTTTTACTAAAGTTATAGGGTATACACGACTTCATGATCAGAAAATCTAAAAGGAATGTCTAAGGAGAAGTGAAAAGGCTAAGACCAAGTCAATCGAGAAACGGGATCAGAAGAATGGTCAAGGACAACAAAGAAATAATCAGGACAATCGAGGTATTTGGAAAAGGTAGCGGATAGAAGAAAAGAACACTGGTGTAGTAGTTCTTGCACAGCCCAATGCAGTGAGAACTGAAGGAGGCAACAGGCGTGTGATTAAAGTACCTTGTTATGCCAGTGGTGAGGTAAGACACAAAGCAGTGGATTGCCTATACGACAATGGGACACAGGGGCTAGGCAGAATCAACAACCAAGGTAGAATGCATAGGGCCAAGCTTGACCCCAGCCAGCTTTACCTGCACCCAACTAGGAAAGACAGCCGTAGAGATAGCCACAGGGACAACATCAGGGTAGAGCCTATGATGTAGTACCTAGGGATGCGAGAGCACCAAAGGGAATGGTGGAAGGTAAGTTCTAAATTCACACTCGGCCTGAACAAATCTTTTTTGATTCTGGAGCGTCTCCTTTATATCTTTTACTTAGACACTTAGGCCAGAAAAGTGTGATTACCTTTTCTCTGTTATGTCACCTATGGGAGGTTAGTACAAATAGAACTAGTTTGCAAGTGTTATGTTATTAGTTTGGGAAAACTATATTTTGCCTCAGATTTTTATGTGCTAGGTCTAGAGGGCTTCAATGTTATACTAGGCATGGATTGGCTTGCTGCATACCATGCGAAGATGGATTGTTACGCAAAAACGGTAACATTTTTCATACCAGAGGAAGCAACATACGTGATGTCGTTGTCGCAAGGATGTGGTCTTGATATGACACACCTGTACTTTGTGGATATGTTGGAGCATCCGGTTGAAGGTAGAGCTTGAATCGATTCTTGTTGTGCACAAATACTGAGATGCATTTGGTGAGGTTCCAAGGTTACCACCTCACTTAGATATAGACTATAGAGCTGGTTTCGGACACAAAACCGATTGCTAAGACACCTATCAGATGGCTCTAATTGAGATGAAAGAGTTCAAAAACCAGATGTCCAGCTTTTGGCTCAGGGTTTCATACGTCGTGGTTCGTCACCTTAGGGTGCACCAGTTCTTTTTATTAAAAAGAAAGATGGGTCCATGAGACTATGTATAGACTACCCAGGACTGAACGAGGTTATGGTGAGGAATAAGTATCCTTTGCCTAAGATAGATGATCTGCCTGATCAACTTAAGGGAACACAATGGTCCTCTAAGATAAACCTAAGGTCAGGTTATCATCAGCTTAGAGTCCGAGAGCAGGACATTCCTAAGACAACATTTCTAACAAGATCTGGGTCTTATGAGTTCTTGGTAATGCCGTTTGGGCTTACCAATGCACCAGCCGTGTTTATAGGTCTGATGAATAAGGTTTTCAGAGACTTCTTGGACCAGTTAGTGATCGTCTTCATTGACGACATCCTTATATACTCCAAGACACGAGAGGACCATGAGATTCATTTGCATAGAGTACTTTAGACTTTACGAGAGCACCAGTTGTATGATAAATTTGAGAAATGCAAATTTTGGCAACAAGAGATAAAGTCCTTAGGACACGTAGTGTCAGGGGAGAGAGTGACAGTGGATCCCTCCAAAATTCAGGTTGTACTGGAGTGGCGGCAACCCACTACAATTACAGAAGTTTGAAGTTTCCTAGGATTGGCTGGATACTACAGGCGGTTCATCGAAGGATTTTCGCCTATAGCGGGTCCTTGGACAAGTCTCACTAAGAAGGATGTTCAATTCAAGTGGGATGACAAGTGTGATCAAGCGTTTCAAGAGCTGAAAGCAAAGTTAACCACAAACCCAGTTTTGATCAAATCGAATAGTGGAACTGGACTAGTGGTGTTTACCGATGCATCGCATCAAGGACTGGAATATGTTTTGATGCAGAACGATCTAGTTGTTACTTATGGTTCGAGATGCTTGAGGATACATGAGCATAACTATCTGACTCATGATTTGAGTTAGCAGCAGTAGTATTTGCACTCAAGATTTTGAGACACTAATTGATAGGTGAAAGATTTGAGCTCTTTTCGGATCATTAGAGTCTCAAATACTTATTTTCACAGAAGGAGCTGAACATGAGGCAGCATAGATGGTTGGAACTACTAAAGGATTATAACTTTCAGTTGCAGTATCATCCAGGAAAGGCAAACATGGCGGCAGATGCTTTAAGTAGGCAGTCTAGGGGTAATGTGGCATCTATGATGGTTCGACAGTGGCGAGTATTAGAGGCAGCTTCAGAGTACGACTTCGATTTGGCAACTCGGGAAAAAAGGCAGATGTTATTGGGGAGTGTGGTCTTACGACCTACTTTGGTGAGCCGAATCATTAGCGAACAAGGTAATGATCAGTGGTGCTGTGACAAGGTTGCAGGAGTTCAACAAGGAGAAAACACGGATATGGCTGTAGGGGAAGATGGTGGCTTGAGGTTCAAGGGTCGCTTGTGTGTTCTAGAGAAATCTGAACTGAGAAATGACATCTTCAGCGAGGCACATTGTATTAAGCATACTATACATCCTGGAGAGAACAAGATGTATCGAAATCTCAAACGACATTTCTGGTTGTCAGGAATGAAGCGTAGTGTAGCATAATTCGTGCGTACATGTTTACTTGTCAGCAGGTAAAGGCAGAGCATCAAAGACCAGCGGGTAATTTGTAGTCTATGGACTTCATCGACGGATTACCCAAGACCAGGAAGGGAAACGACTCTATTTCGGTGTTATGGATAGACTGACTAAGTGTGTACAATATATACCGGTCAAGAAGATACACACAACAGAACAATTGGCTTCGTTGTTTGTAAAGGAGATAATGCGATATCATAAAGTTCTAGCCTCAACGGTGTCGGACCGATATACTTCATTTACTTCGAAGTATTAGAGAGGTTTTCAAGACGCTATGGGAATGCAGCTTGATTTTAGCACGGCTTTTCATCCCCAATAGACAGGCAGACGGAGAGAGTCAACCAAGTGTTGGAGGATATGCTCCGTTGTGTAGTTCTAGACTTCAAGGGTAATTGGTAAGATTCATTACCACTTGTCGAGTTTGCCTACAAGAATAGTTACCAAGCCTGTATCGGGATGGCATCGTTTGAAGGGTTGTATGGCAGACCTTGCAGATCTCCAGTATGTTGGGCAGAAGTTGGAGAGTCGAAACTTCTAAGATCGAAAACCGTACAACAGACTACAGAGAAGATAGCTCTAATCAGAGAGTATATGCATGCAGCACAGAGTCATCAGAAAAGTTACGTAGATCAAAAGCGTAGAGAGCTAGAATTCGAAGTGGGTGATCAAGTACTTTTGAAGGTAAAAATGTAAGTTAATATATTTACGTAAAGTGTTTAAAATTGGTAAAACTATGTCATGTACAACATTATAAGCTAAAAATGGCATAAGTCCGAAACGTGTAAAAATAAAATTGTAAAAGAAAAAATAATTTTGTATTTGCACAAATAAAATTAAGATTAAATCTAGAATAGAAAAATAAGAGTAACCTAAATTAAATCTGGAATTAAAAAAAATAGAAACATACTTGTTTGGTAGAGAAATTAAAATCAATTTTCTTCGTGATGATTTTAACTCTTGAGTATGATGAAAACTGTAATACCCTTACTCCTTAAGTTACTAATTTTGGGGGGCACCCACCTTTAATAAGGGCACCGCATTAGTATTTTAGAAGGTTAAGGAGTTATATATACGTATATATATAAAAACTAACCCTTTAAAAAAAACCTATTGATGTTCTAATCGACCAGAAGAGATATGGAGACCAAGAAAGAGAGGGTTGACTAAGGTTGGGATGTAGAGAAACTCTAAGTTTCTCTTGAAGGTTTGATCGAGGAAGGATAGTGTGCGTGAGGAAAGGGACTGCAGGCTTCTAGTACAGGGTTCTTCTTCTTCTTTCTAGGGTTTGGGAAATGGTTTTGCTTTGAGGCAAGTAGTACTTGCTCCTTTGGTGTAGACTTAAGTTTTGTACATTGTTTCAATGATTACTTGATGAATGAATGCATGAAAACCTGGTTTATATGTTGTTTATATTTTAACTATATGAATGAATGTGAGTAATCCATGATCGTATGATGTGTGCATGTTACTAATTGTTAGAATGCCTGGAATCTATGCATATTTGATGAATATATGATTCCCTAACATTGGAGGTGAGAAAAACCATGTTTCCACGGTGTTTTGTCGAAGAACAAAATCCAAAATCACGAAAAAACCTAGGGGGTAACAGAGTAGGTATCAATACTGGCTGAAACCTGTCGAACAGGTGGGGCTAGTATCGATACCAGGCTTAGGTGGTATTGATACTAGGGTAGTATCAATCCACCAATGGGTGGTATAGATACTAGCTATGCCTGATGTTACAGTTGAGGTTGGTATCGATACCAACCAAGCTAGTATCGATACCAACTGTTTTTTTGTCCCTAAAAGGGTTATTTTGTGTTTCATTTTGAATGATTAGTTCATGTATGAAGGATATCATGATGAAATACATTCATGTTATTAAAGAGTATGTGTTTATGAGTTTCAAAGTGCATATTAAACTGCTTGTGAACTACTTGTTGAAGAACCACTTGTGGACACACCTATCATGAATAAAACCTTCATAAGCTTGATGTTTCCTTAGAAACTTATTTGGCTTGTATGCAAACATAGTCGAGGTCTTGTATAAGCCTGGTCCTGTCCAAGCGAGGACTACGGAATCACTTGACATGTAAGTAACGCTGACAGGGTTACCAGTGTTCGGGGAAGAGATTTTGAGGCTATTCATCGGATTCACGTGGCGCACGGCCAGTGTCTCGAGTGAACTACAAGGATAGGTGAAACATGGGTAGTAACTAGAGAGCACTACTTGTTTGTGAATCACTTGTCTTTGTTGTGCTTAATTTGTTTACTTTATCTTTATGATATATCTTGCATTTATGTTAATATACTTACCCTTGTGAAGCATATGGATAACCCTAATCTAAGCCAAGGGAACTAGTGAACTTGCTGGCTAGGTTTTGACCTAGCACCATTAATCTTTTTAGCTCTAGGTCAGCAGGCGAATCCTCGATAGAGGTGGGACAGAGAAAAGGCAAGAATAAGTCTTCAGAGATTTTTTAGATTTCCGTGAAGTCATAGGATATTCTTTGATTTCAGAATAGTTTGGTTTGGACACATGTTTAGTCCATTATTTTTTGAGAATATTTATTTATTCGTTTGTTTCTATGACAACTATTCTTGAAAGTTAATAAAGTTTATTTCAGCTTTATCTTACTTCTTGTTAGCTTGGTGTAACATATACACCCTAGAGCTACAGGTTGTTAATGGTTCTGTCGAAATGCCTAGTTCTCATTTAGTATGAATTGCAGACCTAAAATGTGAGGGCGAGGCATTACAGTTGGTATCAGAGCCACAGGTTCAAAGTCCTAGAGGTAGTAAAGTGAGTTAAGATGTTGTTTGTGACACGATAGGCACAAAACCTAAGAGTGCACCTGAATAAATTGTTTGCTTGTTTGTTTTTTGCTTGGATAGCGATAGACTTAGTTCTGTTTCTCATCCTCCTTTTTTGTGTATCCCAAAATTATGTTTGAGAGAAGAGCGAGAGGTAGGGGTGGTCGGCAATGAGGTAGGGGTGCACGGGGAATAACGATGATGTTCCTACTGAAGAGGTGAATGCACCACAACCTGAGATTCCTCCACCACCACAATAGGGAGAGATCGGGTAAGGATCGGGTCAGAATTGGGCAGGAGTCGTCAATCCTCAAATGGCAGAGTGTACGATGTTACGTCAGTTAATCACGGAATCAGTGGGGGTGTAGTGGATGCTAGGTTGGATGTACATTTGTGTGCTAGGGGACCAGTGGCACCAGCTCCGGTACAGGAGCCGCAACCACCAGTGGTACAGGCAGGAGCACCTACATCGCTTGAGTTACACAAGCACATCCTGAGTTTGAAGCCACAAATTTTTGGGGGTTCTACAAATCCATTAGTGTTTCATCAGTGGATCCTATGCTGTAATACCTAGGGATGCGAGAGCACCAGAGGAAATGGTGGAAGGTAAGTTCTTAATTTACATTCGGTCTGACCAAATCCATTTTGATTCTGGAGCTTCTCATTCCTTTATATCTCGTATATTCCTAGACACTTTGACACTTAGGCCAGAAAAAGGGTGATTACCCTTTCTCTATTATGTTACCTATGGGGAGGACAGGTTCAGTAGAACTAGTTTGTAAGGGTTGTGTTATTAGATTGGGAAAACTAGATTTTGCCTCAGATTTTTATGTGCTAGGTCTAGAGGACTTCGATGTTATACTATGCATGGATTGGCATGCTGCATTCCATGTGAAGATAAATTGTTATGCAAAAATAGTAACATTTTTTATACCAGAGGAAGAGACATACATAATGTCGTTGTCGCAAGGATGTGGTCTTTATATGACACACCTGTGTTTTGTGGATATGTTGAAGCATCCGGTTGAAGGTAGAGAGCTTGAATCGATTCTTGTGGTGCGCAAATACCACGATGTATTTGGCGAGGTTCCAGAGTTACCACCTCACAGAGACATAGACTTCTGCATGGAGCTAGTTCCGGGCACAAAATTGAGTGCTAGGACACCTTATCGGATGGCTCTAATTGAGATGAAAGAGTTGAAAAACTAGATAAACCAGCTTTTGGCTCAGGGTTTTATACGTCGTAGTTCGTCACCTTAGGGTGCACCCATTCTTTTTATTAAAAAGAAAGATGGGTCCATTAGACTATGTATAGACTACCGGAGATTGAACAAGGTTACGGTAATAAATAAGTATCATTTGCCTAGGATAGATGATCTGTTTAATCAACTTAAGGGAGCACAATGGTTCTCTAAGATAGACTTAAGGTCAGGTTATCATCAGCTTAGAGTCCAAGAGCAGGACATTTCTGACAAGATACGGGTCTTACAAGTTTTTGGTAATGTCGTTTGGGCTTAACAATGCACCAACCATGTTTATGGATCTGATTAATAGGGTTTTCAAAGACTTCTTGGACCAGTTTGTTATCGTTTTCATTGATGACATCTTAATTTACTCCAAGACACAGGGGGACCATGAGGTTCATTTGCGTAGAGTACTTCAGACTCTACGAGAGCACCAGTTGTATAATAAATTTGAGAAATACAAATTTTGGCAACAAGAGGTAAAGTTCTTAGGACATGTAGTGTCAGGGGCGGGAGTGACAGTGGATCCCTCTAAAATTCATGATGTACTGGAGTGGCGGCAACCCACTACAGTGACAGAACTTCGAAGTTTCCTAGGATTGGTTAGATACTATAAGTGGTTCATTGAAAGATTTTCTTGTATAGTGGGTCCTTTGACAAGTCTCACTAAGAAGGACGTTCAATTCAAGTGGGATGACAAGTGTGATCAAGCATTTTAAGAGCTGAAAGCAAAGTTAACCACAACCCTAGTTTTGATCATACCGGAGAGTAGAACTGGACTTGTGGTGTTTACCGATGGGTCGCATCAAGGACTGGGTGTGTTTTGATGCAGAATGATCGAGTTATTGCTTATGCCTCGAGAAAGTTGAGGATACATGAGCATAACTTGCAGCAGTAGTATTTGCACTTAAGATTTGGAGACACTACTTGATAGGTAAAATATTTGAGCTCTTTTCGGATCATAAGAGTCTTAAATACTTGTTTTCACAGAAGGAGCTGAACATGAGGCAGCGTAGATGGTTGGAACTACTGAAGGATTATAACTTTCAGTTACAGTATAATTCAGGAAAGGCCAACATGGTGGCAGATGCTTTAAGTAGGCTATCTTGGCTTATTGGGGCGTTTATGATGGTTTGGTAATGGCAACTATTAGAGGCAGCTTCGGAGTATAACTTCGATTTGGCAACCTAGAAACAGAGGCAGATGTTATTGGGGAGTGTGGTCTTATGACCTACTTTGGTGACTCGAATCATTAACGAACAAGGTAATGATCAGTGGTGACGTGACAGAGTTGCAGGAGTTCAACAAGGAGAAAACACGGATATGGCTGTAGGGGAAGATGGTGGCTTGAGGTTCAAGGGTTGCTTGTTTGTTCTAGAGAAATCTAAACTGAGAAAGGAAATCTTCAACGAGGCACATTGTACTAAGTATACTATACATCCTAGAGAGAACAAGATGTATCGGGATCTCAAACGACATTTCTGGTGGTCGGGAATGAAGCGTAGTACTGCAGAATTTGTGCGTACATGTTTACTTGACAGCAGGTAAAGGCAGAGCATCGAAGACCAGCGGGTACTCTGCAGTACTTGGATATACCCGAGTGTAAAGGGGAGAACATATCAATGGACTTTATCGACAGATTACCTAAGACCAGGAAGGGAAATGACTCTATTTCGGTGTCATGGACAGACTACGTGCGCACAATTTGTACCAGCCAAGAAGATATACACAACTATTCAGTTGGCTTTGTTGTATATAAAAGAGATAGTGCGATATCAAAGAGTTCCAGCCTATGTGGTGTCGGATCGAGATACTTCGTTTACTTCGAAGTATTAGAAAGCTTTTCATAACATTATGGGAATGCAGCTTGACTTTAGCATGGCTTTTCATCCCCAACAGACAGGCAGACGGAGAGAGTCAACCAAGTGTTGGAGGACATGCTCCGTTGTGCAGTTTTAGACTTCAAAGGTAGTTGAGAAGATTCATTACCACTTGTCGAGTTTTCCTACAACAATAGTTACCAAGCCTATATCAGGATGGCACCGTTTGAAGCATTGTATAGCAGACCTTATAGATCTCCAGTATGTTAGGCAGAAGTTGAAGAGTCGAAACTTCCAAGATCAGAAACTGTATAATAGACTACGGAGAATATAACTCTAATCAGAGAGCGTATGCGTGCAGCACAGAGTCGTCAGAAAAGTTACACAAATCAAAAACGTAGAGAGCTAGAATTCGAAGTGGGTGATCAAGTACTTTTGAAGGTATCACCAATGAAGGGTGTTCTATGGTTTGTCAAGAAGGGGAAGTTGGCACCGCGTTTCGTTAAACCTTTTCTTATCTTAGAGAGAGTAGGGAAAGCAACTTACTGGTTAGCTTTACTAGATCAGTTGGTAGAAGTTCATGATGTGTTCTATGTGTCTATTCTTTGAAAGCATCTCAGAGATGAGGATCGTCCAGCAATGGTCAATTTCCACGAGTCAGAGTTGCAGCCAGGAGCAACCTATGTAGAAAAGCCTTGTAGGATTCTTGACTACAAAAAATAGCTTAGGTCAAGATCAATACCTTAGGTGAAGGTGCAGTGGCATCATCATGATGAGCATGAGGCCACATGGCAGAGAGAAAAGGAGATGCATGCGAGTTACCCTGATATTTTTGTTGAAGAGGTATGTGCGATTTCGAGGACGAAGTCCTCTTTTTGGGGGATAGATTGTAATACCCTTACTCCTTAAGTTACTAATTTTGGGGGGTAGCCCACCTTTAATAAGGGTACCCCATAAGTATTTTAGAATGTCAAGGAGTTATATATACTTATATATAAAAACTAACCCTTTAAAAAAAACCCCTAGTGATGTTCTAATCGACCAGAACAGAGAAGGAGAGCAAGAGAGAGAAGGTCGACTAGGGTTGGGAGGCAAAGAAACTCCAAGTTTCTCTTGAAGGTTTGACCGAGGAAGGATCGTGTGCATGAGGAAAGGACCTGCAGGCTTCTAGTACATGATTCTTCTTCTTCTTCCTAGCATTTGGGAGACGGTTTTGCTTTGAGGCAAGTAGTAACTTGCTCCTTTGATGTGGACTTAAGTTTTTTATGTTGTTTCAATGATTACTTGATGAATGAATGCATGAAAACCTAGTTTATATGATAACTACATGAATGAATGTGAGTAATCCATGATCGTATGATGTGTGCATGTTTCTAATGGTTAGAATGCATGGAATCTATGAATATTTGATGAATTCCCTAACGTTGCAGGTGAGAAAAACCATGTTTCGATGGAGTTTTTTTTTAAAATAAAACCCAAAATCAAAGAAAAACCCAGGGGGTATCGATATCCACAGAATAGGTATCGATACTGGCTGAAACCTGTCTAACAGGTAGGGCTAGTATCGATACCAGGCTCAGGTGGTATCCATACCAGGGTAGTATCGATACCACCAATGGCTGATATAAATACCAACTATGCCTGATGTTATAATTAAGGTTGGTATCGATACCAACCAAACTGGTATCGATTCCAACTGTACTTTTGAACCTAAAAATGTTATTTTGAGTTTCTTTGAAATGATTAGTTCATATATGAAGGATATTATGATGAAATACATCCATGCTATTAAAGAATATGTGTTTATGAGTTTCAAAGTGCATATTAAACTACTTGTGAACTACTTGTTGAAGAACCACTTGAGGACATACCTATCATAAATAAAATCTTCATAAGCTTGATGTGTCCTTAAACGACTTGTTTGGCTTGTATGCAAATATAGTCTAGGTCCTGTATAGTTCTGGTTCTCTCCAAGCAAGGTCTACAGAATCACTTGACATGTAAGTAATGCCTATAGGGTTACCAGTGTTTGGGGGAGGGATTTCAAGGCTGTTCGTCAGATTCACGTGGCGCATGTCCAGTGTCTCGAGTGAACTACAGGGACAGGTGAAACGTGGGTAGTCACTAGAGAGCACTACTTATTTGCGATAACCTAATCTTAACTAAAGATCATAAAACACAACAGACATGAATCTTGTGAATCACTTGTCTTTGTTGTGCTTAATTTGTTTACTTTATCTTCATGACATATCTTGCATCTATGTTAATACACTTACCCTTGTGAAGCATATGGATAACTTGAATCCAATCCAAGGAAACTAGTGAACTTGCTGGCTAGGTTTTGACTTAGCACCATTAATCTTTTCAGGTCTAGGTCAGCAGGTGAATCCTCGATAGAAGTGGGGTACGAGAAAAGGCAGGAATAAGTCTTCAGAGATTTCCTAGATTTTCGTGAAGACATAGGATATTCTTTTATTTAAGAATAGTTTGGTTTAGACACATGTTTAGTCCATTATTTTTTGAGAATATTTATTTATTTGTTTGTTCATATGACAGCTACTCTTGGAAGTTAATAATGTTTATTTCAACTTTATTTTACTTATGTATTGAATGTAAGTGCAAGCTTCTTGGTAGTTCGGTGTAACGCGTACACCCTAGAGCTACAGGTTGTTATTGGTTCTGCCGGAATTCCTAGTTCTCATTGAGTAAGGGCTGCAGACCTGAAATGTTCATTTCATTTCTATCCTAACTCAAAAATGTTCATTTCATTTCTAAATGATTAAAGAAATTACTTGATTTTAGGAACTATTCAAATGATTCCTATAACTTAGGAATTACTCTAACCCTAAGGAGGATGTTGACTCCCACTTTGAGTGTGGGTCAACCCAACCCTAAATAAGCTTTATCATCATTTCATTTCTTCGGTTTCAAACCGAAGGTTCACTTTTTTCAAGGACTTTAAGAGTTGAATGGTTTATTCCTAAAAGATAACCCTTAGCCTTTTTCTCTCATTCAGAAATATTTTTGAAAACATTGGTTTGACTCAAAATATGTGTTTAACTTTCAAAAATATTTCTCCCTCAATTAGTGAGGTCATGCAAAACTAATTTTGCAAAATATTTTGAAATCAACTATATATATGTATGCATTCTATATGTAAACTTATGCATGCAAATGGATGTTGGCAAAGCTTGTTCCCTATACTTATAGGTTTTTCTTCTTAGGTTTACACTTCTCTAACACCAGTTAGGCATACTTTGAGTCCATGGTCTTTAAGCCCATACTCAAGTCTATATAGAAAAGTCTCGGGTGTTACAATTAAGATTTTTACAATTGATAAATGAACCTAAAATTCATACTCACAACATTACTAAAACAAGAAGAACACTTAATTGATTTAAGTGCTTCCCATTTTAGCTTTGTTATATAAATGGGTGGACAAGATGATTTGGGATGAAGTGTGTTAGGTTTGATGTGGGGCTAGGATGTAGGGAGAGGGATTATTCTCATTAAAAAGAATCTCTACAACTCCATTTTTAGCCAACAAATTCTCTGTCTAAAGAAACATAACTTTCACTAACTTAGCAAAAATAAGGTTTTTCCGTCAAAGTTTTTCCTAAAATGGCTCTCCCGAATATGGTACCCTCTCTAAGAGCATCCACAGTGGTATGTTAAAATACCTTTTTAGCTTATATGACTGTGGATGCTCTAATGTCACTAAATGACACCTGCCCTTTGCCAAAGAGTGGTAAGCTCCTTAAATACGAATAAAAAAATATATCCAACGGTCCACATTAGAGAAAAAAATGGACGAATGAGATGAAAAGGTTCTAAGTTTGGTTCGGATTCAGATTCCAATCGGTCCTAACTTGGGTTTTATGCTAATTCCTTTTGATTTTGAAGATTCTTAACTAATATTTAAATTGGGTCAAATGTGTGCCCCAACTAAGTCCCAAAATGGTCAAATTTGGCCTAATTAGCTAATTTTATCTTACCAATTTTGGTTAAAACTCCGATAAAATCAGATTGACTGATGGACTAAGTCATTTAATTTAGGGCTTGCATTCCAGGGCGGGACTCGGTGTCTATAGGTGGTCGTGGTGGTGAGGTGGTGGTGGTGCAACTAAGATGGTTGCGTCGTCTGCCATATGATCGGTTCTCCAACATTGTTGCATTATTTTTAAGGTTGACTGAAACAGTGCAACCATGTTAGTTGCATTGTTTATGTTACTGACTGAAACAATGCAACCAACATAGTTGCACTGTTTCTGGGTTTGGGAATAGTTGGGTGGTGGTGGTGCAACTAAAATAGTTGCGTCATCTGATTTATGCTCGATTCTCCAACATGGTTGCACTATTTTTCGGGTTCACAGAAATAATTCAACCAACATGGTTGCACTGTTTATATTATTGACTGAAACAGTGCACCCAACATGGTTTCACTGTTTCTGGGTTTCGCAATAGTTGGGTGGTAGATGGTGGTGGTGGTGGTAGCGGTTGCGGTGGTGATGGTGATATGGAGGTGCTAGTTTGAAGGTACGAGAAAAAGAAGAGAAAGAGAGGTGTATTTCTTGGAATGTATATACAAATTAGAATAAGGACAAAATTGAAAAATAGAAAAAAATTTATTTTGGTTAAAGAATTTTGACAAAGTGAAAAAGAAATTTTAGATTTTATACTAAATATTGGTGATAGGTGGTTGGAGTTTTAACTAAGCCAAAATTTGGGCTGGTTTTTTCAACAAGAAAAATGAGAACTTGGGCCGAAGGCAAGATATGTGTCGAATGCACGAAATCTTAGACTAACATTTATTAGAGGGAATTTCAGACAATGAAAACGCGATACAAGTTATAGTCATACCAAAAGCACGGGTTATTGCTATTATAGTAAAACTGAGGAATCTTAAGACAAACACTTCTGTCGTTCTTGATGTACTCTAGAAACTGCGTTTTAGATCAGATTTGCATTGTCTTTCAAAAATTTTCTAGATTCCGGTTGCTGCTTTGTTGAATTTTCTAGGTTATCTTATTGATTTACTGGTGAAATCATCTCTGTTTTTTTTTAATATCGCTTCGTCGTAACAGAACTCACCGAAGAAGCTTTTTGAATTGAAGTTTTGAGATTTCTAGTGAAAATGATCATAAAGAAATATTTTTCGGATGAAATGACCGAAAAAAATAGTTTTTCAGAGAAAATCGATTTCCAATAAACTTTTGATACGGTTAGAATTTCTAGAATTAGCTGATTTCCAAATATGATGACCCACATAGTGAGGTAAACATCCTCACAAAAATCAGCCTTAGATTCATCTCCATGTGGGATCCATGAAAAGTGTGGTGTAATATCCCTCATTAGAGCATCCACAATGGTGGTAAGCCAAAATGTATTTTAGCCTACCATTGTTTTCCCTACGAGACTGAGTTCTACAGTGGTAAAATCTATTTGCAATTTCAAAAATATATTAAATGATAAATTTTGGGACACAGTCATCATTATTTAAAAAAAAAAAATTAGCCAAGCTTGGAGGGAGAACCATGCCTGTTGCTGGGCGTGGTCCAAGCTCCACGCCCAGTTACTTTTCAAAAAAAA
>MVGT01000730.1:104881-123250 GCA_002174775.1 Macleaya cordata | reverse complement strand
GGTTAGAATTTCTAGAATTAGCTGATTTCCAAATATGATGACCCACATAGTGAGGTAAACATCCTCACAAAAATCAGCCTTAGATTCATCTCCATGTGGGATCCATGAAAAGTGTGGTGTAATATCCCTCATTAGAGCATCCACAATGGTGGTAAGCCAAAATGTATTTTAGCCTACCATTGTTTTCCCTACGAGACTGAGTTCTACAGTGGTAAAATCTATTTGCAATTTCAAAAATATATTAAATGATAAATTTTGGGACACAGTCATCATTATTTAAAAAAAAAAAATTAGCCAAGCTTGGAGGGAGAACCATGCCTGTTGCTGGGCGTGGTCCAAGCTCCACGCCCAGTTACTTTTCAAAAAAAATAATAAAAAAAGCCCAACTTTGGCCTGTAGCAAGCACCACGCCTGGCTATAAATATGCATATGGAGGATGCATTTAGCTAAATTTAGCATATGTGATTGACTTGTAGGGTAAAATGCATAATAATTTTATTCCACTGTGTAACTTTTTTATGCTAAAATGCATAATGGGTCAGGTTATATAGCCCCCCTTATATCATCCCGCCCCTTGTGGGGCCCACATATAATGCATTTAAGGGCTGATTTTTTTACAGAATGATCTACATGGTGAAGAGAACATACTCACTTGAAATCAGCTCGTTCTGAAACCTCTAACCTCAAATCCGTCCATTTTAAATCAACAGTCAAATAAAGAGTTAAATAGTTACCAATTTTTTAAGGACTGATTTGAAGGGGTTACAAATTTTAGAACTAAATGATTTTTGAATATGATTACATACATAATGAGGAGAACATTATGTAAAAAAATCAGCCCCTGGATGTATTGCATGTAGGCCCCACAGGGGCGGGATGACATAAGGGGGCTATATAACCTGAGCACCACTGTGGATGCTCTTAAGTAAGCTAAACCTATTGGCTTGCTTAAAGTCAACTTAAAACTTATTTATTCAACCCACCCACTGAGTAGTAGATTTTGAAGTTTCGAAAATACACATTGGACAAAGGATTTTATTAAAATGTGCTCTAAGAGCACATGATAAGCTTTTAGGTTTTGTGTTTTGTTTAGTTTCTTAAGGTTGTCCAAATGCGCTGATTTTTAGATATGAATGTTATTTATATTATTTGGATTATATCTATAAAAATTAGCTCAATCGGAGACCTCTAGGACCCTCTAGCACCACGAAAACTTAATTTAGACTTTAATAGTGTGAATGAACGGCTTATATTTAAAGTCTTTGTTTGGAGGGTTAGATATTTCTGATTGAGCTGATTTTTTGTGGATATCTTATAAATAATGATAATATTATGTCTACAAAAATTCAACCGATTTGAAGACCTCTAACTTGCAAATAAGCTCCTTCAAAAACAACCTTATCCTTAACAAGGACACTTTGACAAAATAGTATGGTAGTTTCGACAGTACAGATTTCAAACCATTATGTCAATGGAACCGACCACTTAGTAGTGGCTGAATTAGTAAAAAAAGTTGGGTTGGAATATCAATACCCTTTATTCATCTTCTTTTATATAAAGAAATTAAATGCTTTTGAAATTAAGCATTAGGAAAATCTAAGTTTATCCAATCATTAGACAAAATTAGGACAGTTTCCTACTGGACGCCGCGGCTACTTTTGATTAGTTATCAATTAACCCCCTAAGATTAGGGAGATCGAAAAACAATATCAATCATTGATATCTTTTTCTTTTTTCAAATTTCAACTCCAACCCATTTGTTTATGGATTTACAAGTGGGTATAAGGAATTTGAAAAATGATCTTGTATCCTCCATAGGAGGACCACATTAAGACAAGGCAAGCATCCTCAGGCCCATGCTCACACCATTAGATTTTCCTCGAGATACGCTGCCCGTATGGTGGACGTCATAAACTAAAACTGAAGAATCTGACACGGATACGACGCCAAAACGGCACCGATGTTTTAAAATAATATCAGGGTATTATCAAAATTTTCATAGCTCATATACGAAGAAAAAAAAAAAAAAACATAGCTCATAAAATTTGATTGTAGGAAATAAGCGAAGTTGATGAAGTAAAAATACTGAGATCCTGCAAGTTGTGGATAGAAAGAAGCTTAGAGAAATCCGTGTCTGTTAATAATAGCCATGTATGTCTTGAGAGGGGACCCATCTATGAGATATCTATTGGGACCAATTCTCTCAAGACATCTCTTTCTAACAACCAACAACAATTAATTAAAGAAAATGTGAAGGGAAGAAAGAAGAGAGAGAAAAAAAAAGAAGAAAAAAGAAAAAAAAGGGGGAGGCATCCACACTGACACAACCACTGTACATGAATGGCTACTATTAATTAAGAATATTATCTGTTTCATTTGTTAGATCTTCTGGTAGGTCCAAAACAACATTGTCATATTTTCTCTCTCCTGCCCACAAATTAGACTTATTGGTTCATTCTGACCTGTTTGTTCACATCAGAGGCTGCCCAGACACCCCAATAATTTAGATTCAAAGAGCTAACATGTTTCAACCAGAATTCAGTATGACAGTACATAATGAAGCTAAAATAAAAGTCAGTGTTAGAGAGAGAGAGAGAGAGAGAGAGAGAGAGAGAGAGAGAGAGAATAAGCATCTGAATGTCATTTTCTTTCCTTCCAAGGAAGGTGAGAAAAGAACCTAAAGAAGGATGATGAAGAATTTGTCTGCAAGTTTAGCAAAAAAAAAAAAAAAAAAAGAAGAAAGAAAGTACAATTCCTTCATGAGCATCACTTGATTAATTTGAATTGAAATGATTCTTGATGATTTCTCCAAGTTATGGGGAAGGATGACACTAAAGATCATTAATTGCTTGCTCAATTATATATAGATCAAGTTGAGGTGATTGTATATAGAACATCATGTTGGTTGTTAAGGGAATCAAATTGAGTCAAGGTCAAGGATAACAATTCATGAGATTTGAAAACAAACTTAACTTAAAAATAAGAAGAAAGGGACAAGTTTTACTACACGTAAAAAGGTGAAAACCTGCATAAATTTGATCAAGTGCATGAAGAGTTCAAGTAAAACCTGAGATTTACTACTGCATTCATAAATAAAAAATTTGCAGTAATTTTCATGTTCATTCCCTGGTGCATGTATGAGTAAAATATGGCTACGTCAATTTGAAATACGCAATGATTAATGAATGACCACGAGCGATGTTGGGCAGTGAGGTCCAGGTAACATGGCTTTAGTGATAAGGACTATTTCAAAAAATCAGCAAGTAGTTGGCTAGCTTTTATTGTAATGTTATGGACCAGTAACCAAGGTTTAAAAGGGACCAAAATAATGGCTTGACATTCAAAGCACTATCTTTCACAGAAAGAAAATTATTGAAATAAAAGTCTAGTTAAACTACCAAAAAGTAATATATAGACAAATTTTATAGCAAAACACTAAACTTGGAACTAGTGTGCATCAAAACAGAGAGAAATATATGAATATAGCATAGAAGGTAGGGACATTACCGACTTAATTGCGTTTTGTACGTTTTTAAGACATTGCCGGCTTGGTCAGACGACAGGAGGAAACACCTCAGATATGTTACACCCATGGTTGAACAGAAAATGACAGAACACACATAAGCTTGGCATGTTAATTTCTAAAAGGACAGAACAATGGTAAAAGCATCTAAACAGAAAAATATAAACTTCAAACACACGTAAAAGATTAAGAAGGAATGTATCATAACATCCAATTTCATGTAATAGCTTTCATTCATTACTAAGATAATCATGGGCAGTGGTGTTCTCGGGGTTCAGAGATGATACAACAATAACTAGCTGTGATACCTTGGAAGAAATCTAAGACTTTTCAGTAAACAACGACTGTCATCTGACGGGATCTTGATACATTTTGTGCACATTATGTGATAGAAAAAATCATTCCACAAGCTAGATTATATGATAAATAAATTTGAAACTGATAGAATGACTCAATTCAATCCATGTAAAATGTGAAAAAGAAAAAAGAAAGTAGAAAAATGTGATAGAAATCATGGTCACATTCCCCTGCTTGCATTCTGTATATAACGATGGTGGATTATCCTTAAGGTACATCTAACTAGTATTTATAATAGCTTTCCAAAATTTTCTTTGTTTTTGTCAGTTTTGGAGCAGTTGAAAACAATTTTCTTCTGTCAGTGGCACCATGTTGAGTATTCCTCCTCTCAAACACATTAACTTTTCAAGGTCACATGCGTCTTTATATATGTATTTTGATTATCATTTTTGGTACCCTATTCAACATTTTAATTAGGTAATTTAGCACTATTTTGCCTCGACACGAATTTCATAGAAAGACAGACGAAAAACATAGAAGTTCTTCTTTCTCTTTTTGAGTTAAAATTTAGTTCCTTTGAAGGGTAAACTACGTAAATTTAAGTTCGTTATGTGTCTTAGGAAGTATTAACTTTCGCAGAAATAATTGTTCTATCCAGCACCTAGAGTTTCCAAACTTTTACCTATCATTGCTAGCAGCTTCACAACATTAACAGTAAATATTCAATTAAATATGAAAACTAACCCTGAAACAAGATCTTTTACATTTAAGAATCTAACAGATCAGAGAGAAAAACTAGGTAGGTCGTAAATGTATTCAAATAGCTAAGATCTTTTACATTTAGCAATCCAACAGAGATAAAGATACAAAACAGTATATATAACATCCGCTAGTCTTGTACCATAACTGTTCAGGGTGTGGTAAAGGAAACTGATTTATCAAACAAGAAGTTCAATCATTCTTACAGCTCAAGAAGCCTATTGAAAATATTGCAAGGCTTCTACTTGTCTTTTAACTCGTATGTACATAAGAAAATTTCTTCACATATCTCTAGCAAGATTATTCGGGGAAGGAACGGCATAGAATTGAAGCAGTTCTTGAATATTCAGATAGGACCTCTGGCTGCAACGGGCATTATAGGGAAACCATTAAGACCTCACTGTCTTGCAAAAAGGTGTATTCGCTTGACATGGGGACCATACGCAAAAGATAAGCATGAATTCTCATGGGCTTAACCTGTTAACATTGTAGAAGAAGGTCAAGCTAAGTGACAATTATGGAGAAAAGGACTTGAATCAATTGGACGATCCTCTCAAATTAGATCCGGACAGAAGAATTTTTTTTTCTAATTACGACCAAAAATGAAATTCCCAAAAAAGTTGTCCAAATATACAAATGTATATAACCCTTGTAAATTTGGAATGTTAGAAATTGAAATTTTGATATCCTTTTGGTCAAAACTAGGGATGGTTTTTGAGGAATAGGCATCCCATCCGTCGTAGATCTGCAAATAGTCATTATCTGCCTATAGCCTAATGTTTGAAAATAAGAAGATCTGTCTTAACCCACTTACTGCTTGGAGTATGGCCACTGGGAGCTCCTCCATGGCAGGGCAAACCATTGAGTCCTATCTTTTGACTCTGCTGTACTGTCTGAGACCCGTAGTTGAATATATTCATGGGCTGCACAAAATAAAAAGATCATATCAGGAAAAGTTATTATGAAGTACAGAACCAACCTAGAAGCCAGGATAGAAGTCTGATGCAAAATATATTCCAGCATAAGATGGCTGTAAAAGTATCAATCTTCTGTCATTTGGAAAAATATGGCTGTGAATGCGTGTGTATGGTGCATTTATATATATGAAAGAAAAAAATTATATTACGGTTGAAAAGCACAAACCTGAGCAGCTTGCATGTGGTGGAAGCCCATGTAGCGTGCGTATGGTTCAGCGAAATTTGGGTTTTGCATCTGGTTTTGAAAGTTAACTGGATTTAAGATAGCAGGAGGGCACATAGCAGGCTGGTTTGGTGTAGTAGCTGAAGAGATAGCTTGATCAACTAATGGAACCCTTGGTAATTGCATCGGATTGTGCATAGAAGGCAAGGGAGGTGGACCCATTCCCATACCCATTCGTGAGAGATAGTGTTGAACACCGGGAAAAATCATCGGTGCCATCCCACTTCCCATCCACATTAACTAAGAATATCCAAAAAGAAAATGAGGATATTTCCAAAAATAAAATAAAAAAAAAAGAAGAAAAGAAAATAAAAGAGGTAAAGATCAAGAGCATATATGAGATTATGTGATTCTTCAGACCTGAACTTGTAACTGAAGTGACTTCAAGTACTCAATGGCCTCATCTAGCATCGATGCTTTGTCTGACTGAAAAAGTAAAACAAACTTTGTATTAGAGTAATCAAAGATGAAGTTTGCGACAATTAAGAGCAGTATAAGATAAATATACAAAAGTTGCGAAATGATAGGTGATTCCTTCAAAAATCTAAAAGTTTGTATTTGCCCTTTATAATTTCCAGATGATATATAAAAAAAACTAAAATTCATCAAAACTTCAAAATGGTGACTTGGTGACAAAATGTTACTATTAATTGGTAGATTAAACAGGATTAACCCACAAGCTCAAGAATAAAACATAGAAACGCAATTCAGAAAGAGAAATGTACAAGTTCCACAAATTTATTAGAGAAACTTGCAAGCAGACATGGTCTCTATTGATACTGAAGAAGGAAAGAGAGAGAAAAACACCTTGTTACAGTGAGGTATAAGCTCTTGAAGTGCCTTCATCTTCTCATTGATTCTATCCCTCCTTCTCTGAATTAGAGAACATTTAGAGAGAATAAATATAATGCAAATTATAACATTTAAGTATATCCATGCTATCTTTTATAGAACCTACCCTCTCTGAGAGATTATGAACTTCAGCAGCACGGCTCCTGCGGTTGGACCCAGATCTTTGAGGTGGCTTTTTTGCCTCTGCTGACTCAAATTCAGCATCCTACATGTTTTATAGGTTTTTCTTTCATAAAAAATGTCTATTGGATTAACTAAGAAATATAGACACAAATTATAGGAAAAAAGAAATAAAAGAATAGTTGCTAACCTCACTTGGGCACTCAGATTCATCGGCATCTCTTCCCTTCCTTTTGTGGCTGTGGGTGCTATTTGATTGCTTTCCTGTTCCTCCAAAACTACCCCCAGATCCACCAGAAGATGAGGTAACAGTTGGCTCAAGTGTCTCTGTCCCCCCTCTCTCACCATGAGGAAACAACTTCTGAAAATCCTCTTTCATGGGTCCTGTAAATAATCCGGCGGTACCAAGAGCGTTACTCGAAACCCGACTAAAATCAGCATCATTTGTTACTTGGTTGCTGCCACAGTGACTTGACCCGATCGTCATCACCGAAGACTCACCAACATCTCCTCTCGTAACATTGACCGATCCTTTCCCTATAGTCCGTCCATTCGATGAACCTAATTCAGCCTTGATTGGCCTCGAAAAATGAGAAAAATTTACGATTTTATCTGTTCCTTCCACTGTAGGATCTTGCGGTGCCGGATCAGGAATTTTCAACTGAGGAGGCGGCATTGGATTTTGGACCAAAGTCACATTGTTGGATTGTTTAAAACCAGGTTGTTGTGATCTGACTGTACTACCAGTGAAAAGAACATTAGTCTCCTCTGAAGCACCAAAACTAACATTTTTATCTCCTTCATATTGTTTGATTGGCTTCTCTGCTTCAATTGGGTGGGAGTTTGGTAATTCACAGTAGAAGTTGGGAAAGAACTCCTTTTCCAGAGAATCTTCAAGCGGGTATTGAATCCATGATGCAGTCTCATCTTCTTGAATCAAACTGCCAAAATTCCCGAAAGATCCACCACCCTTGGTTGTTTGTCGGTCAGACTTCTGAATTTGCCCCAATTCATTAGATATTGGACTTGGTTTCCTATGTGTTTGGCTATGCAACACCACCTGCCCATTGTGCCATAAGAGCTCTACGAGCTCGTGATCGAGCCTGCAAAATTGAGGTCGACAAGGAGAACAAAAATAAGGGAAGTCCAAGGATCTAGCAAATTTAACAATAAGAACCAACTTTTAATGTCTAGGAAAATGCTCTATGGGTCGAAGAAAGAAACTAAATTGAAACTCCAAGCTTGACTTAGAGAGAGAGAGAGAGAGAGAGAGAGAGAGAGAGAGAGAGAGAGAGAGAGAATGATACTAACCCCAAAGACCTTTTCTGGTTTCCCACTGTAGGAAGAAGATCATCCTCCATATTCCAGTCAGGGACACAGTGATTCATGAGTGTGGTTTGGACAACTTTACCTAAAAGACAAGAAGTAGAAGAACAACAAAGAACTCAGTTTTGTAAGAAAAGAAACAAGAGCTGTCAAATATTGTAAAGGATCATCAAATCTGTTAAAAGGCTCAATACCCAACTTTAAAGCTAAGAACAGTAAAATATCACAGCTTTAAAAATTAAAATTATAAATAATTAAGAAAACAAAAGCAAAGAATCAACTGCAATTAAACATAATTCAACAAAATTTCATGTTTGGAAACTATGAATGAACAACTGTTTAACAGTTAACAATCGAAAGCATTTCTTCTTTTATCTCGATTTTTGCCCCAGAAAAGAAAAAGAAAATTGCTAAAAAAAAAAACAAGGTGTTTAAAATTAAAGCAGCTCTATTTGCTAAAAAATGGTGACTATACAGACCAATTCTTACAGCTAAAACCAAAAAAGAAATCAAAGATAGTGCAAATTCTCAACAGATAAATCAAACAAAATCCACAAAAACAAGAATGAAACAACATTGGGAGAAAAACTATGTGAAATTGAACAGGTTAAGAAAGAAAAATATATATCAAATGCTCCATCATTGAACAAACCAACAACAAAATCAAAATTTCCAAAACAACCCATTAAAGAAAACAAAAAACCCAGATAAAAGAATAACCCAAAACTAAGAAACAGAAGAAAAACAGTTAAGGTAAGGAAGCAAATATTGTTAATTTCTGACATTCCTACCCTTCTTCTCTTGAAAAAAAAAAAAAAAGAGAGAGAGAGAACAAAGAAAGAAATCAAGTCGTATAAAACCCTCTCTGCTCTTTAACAAACAAAAATTCAAGAAAGAATAACAGAAACTCAAAATGATGAAAACAGTGAAAAAAAAAATTAAAAGCACACCCACCTGACTCAGAGCTCCTTCTGCTTAGCGTCTCTCTCCTCTGGTGCTCGTTGGTCTATTATGTGTCTGAGATTGACACCGCGGCGTTCTAACTACACAGATACTAAGTATCGCACGTGTAATGCACGTGAGGATCAAAATAAAGGGGTTGTTCATGCAGTTTCAATTTTTCACAGAATAATAAGTTTTGCGGGACTCGTGAAAAAAAAAAAAGTTTTCGGGATTAATAGCGTAAAACATAATTAAAAAGCAATTAGCATTTTTTTTTTTCGAAAAACGGTTTTGATTAAGTAAATTTTTAACTTCATTTGATATGACTAGGAGTTTTCACGATGAGCCGAGCTTAATTAAGTTTTGCTAGATTTATAGTCTTTTTCCAAAAGTGCCAAACCACCTTTGAGCCATTTCCTGAATTGTCGTATGAGCACGTGTCGTTTTGTTTGTCCAAAAGTACTTGTCATCAATTTCATTATCTCACGAGATCAATCCGCAATCCCATGCATTAACCGAGTGAACTAGCACTTCGCATTAAAAGATTGTAATCCCTAATCCCTATCAATGGCTAATTGGCTATCGTGCTTCTTAAGTAATACACGGCCCCCCACACGTGGCTGTCCATCACGCGCTACGGACGTGATGTCCAAACGCGCTACACACGTTCATTAAATTCGCGCGCGTTACAAATTCAATTTGCCCCTTCACACGCGCTACGCGCGTGTGATTGATAAATTATACGGCACGTTATTATTAAAAAAATAAGATGCAGGTGGTCTCATTTGAAGAGGGTAAATTATGTAGCGCGTTATCATGGGTATTCACATGTATTCCTTACAATGGGTTTCTTCCTTATGAAGTATAAGCAGATGTGATTTAGATGTTGTGATCATCATAAAAATATCAGCCCTTGGATCAACTCCATACGACCCCATTAGCAAGTATAAATCGAGTGTAAACTATGATCAAATAAACATATATGTCATGGGACAATCTGGTATTTTAATAATTTTTTAAAATAAATATATGTCAGGGATGTATTTTGAAAAAGTTTTTTAAAAAACAAATTTTAAAAAATCTCTCTCTCTATTCTATCTCCTCTTTCTCCTCCCTCACATCATTTTTAAAAAAACATTAAAAAGAGAGAAGACCCAACGTGGGTCCCCCTATCTCTTTCTCTCTCCTTCCTTCTCTTTCTCTCTCTCTCTCCTCTCCATGGGAGGACATACTCCCCCTTCCCTTTCTCTCTTTTCTCGATTCTCTCATTTTTTTCTTTTTTTAGAAATAAAAGGTCAGAAGAGGACGGACCCACATGGTCCGCCTCTCTCATTTCTCTCTCTTTCTTTTTTAGTCTATTTTCTACCCTTCTATTTTTTTTCTCTCTCAAATCAAAATAGGTGAATGGAATTGATTAAGAATACAGGGGTATTTTGGAAATATAAAAAAAGGCATGCAAGAAATTACTGTAGTGAGCCAAGCTGCGGCTCTGAAAATTCGACTAACTCATTTTTCTATGTCTCTCTCTCTTATCTTGACTCGGCTTACGCGGCTCAACTCGGCTCAAAATTGAGCCCCTTAGAAGCCCCATTATAGTATAGATAGATAGAGGGTATATATATTATTTTCTTGATCAGTTAGGTAATACATAATCGAACGAGCACCCCCACACGCACATAGCACGTTTGAGTTAGTTGTCCTTTACAAACTCACTTTGCCCACTCATTATACACGTGTGAGTTAGCAAATATGCAGCATGTGATTCAGTTAACCACTTCGCAAACCTACCCCTAGACAAATATCTTAATTTTTCTCAGATAAGATTACACTTATACATTTTTGACACTGTAAGTGAGTATTAGGTGAGCCCACTTTGGCACGACCTGAAACACCCGAGACTTTTTTCTATAGACTTGAGAATGGGCTTAAGGCCCACAGACCCAAAATAGACCTAATCAGTTTTAGAGAGGTATAAACCTAAGAAGAAAACCTACCAAGTATAGAAAACAAGCTTGTTAATATTCATTGCATGCATAAGTTTACATTTCTTATATACATATTGTAACGCCCAAATTTGAAACTCAAATCTCTAAGAGATTGAATCTCATCTCGAGGCATTAGGTTAACTATACAAGGTGACTAATTAGTACTAAACAAACCTAAGCAAGGTTTACGAACCTAAATCAAAGTTAAACTAATCTAGTTCGGGAAAACTTCATCACCTTAAAATATGACTAGGGCGAACGAAAAATTCGCTAGAGTTTCCCCTGTAATTTCAGGATTTGCAACCAGTCAAAACCTGTAAAAGAGATGATTTATCCACAAATAATATTTCTAAATCATTCCAATCATCCACGATAGTCATATCATCTCAATAAGACTAGTCTACCTTACTTCATCAAAATAATAATACCTAGTCATCCACTAGGCTGGATTCAAACCACAATTCTAAAATGATGCCTCAGTAAATAATATACATAGATAACTTGAGTTAAGTGATATAATATACATAAGTGTGTTTGTCTTATATACATATCTTAAGAAAATATATACAAAACAAGTAAGATAACATGCACCTCAAAAAGGCTAAATACAACACCTCAAGTGTAAGAAAGCTATCGTTGACGTACTCCCTATATCAATCTCCTCAAAGGGTATAGATATAGTCCGACCAATCCTCTCCTGTATCCTCGTTTCCCTCTGCAGTAATATCTCCTGGATCTGAGCAAAAAGCTCAGTAAGAAACTTATAATACTAACAAATAGTCACTAACATGAATTTAAGACAATGCAGGTTTTAAAAGAAAATCGAGAAATCATAATACAGTAATGTAAAAGTAGTTGGTACTTGTTCTACAACATAAACCGATAACCATTCACTTACCCATACAAGTAAATATAAACTAACAACATCTCACATCATAATATTGCGTAGTGTAATCATCTTAGAGTGAAGAGGCTACGACTAGATGTTTCAGCTCCTAGTCGGTGAGCAAAATCGTGTTCCAACTTAACCGATGTGGAACCCCATCGTTAATTCCTGATTTCCGACCGAGCGACTGATTTATCGGTTTTTGTGAGAAGCACGCTGGCTCATGATTTGGGTTCAGGTGGACCCTTGACCATAATTTGCCGATGTAGCCGTTGTCGCGGTGGTCAGCCGTTTGACTTGTGCAGACATCTTAATGATCATTAAAATAATCCAGGAGTTGTCACGCTCCTCAAGTCTTCGCCTAATCTAGGCAGCATATAACCTCGACATTTCTAGAATCATACACGTACCTATCCAAACAAGGCTTTCCAAAAAGAGAAATAGAATAACCTAGATTTCAATAGTTTTCCTATATCATGAGAGTCCCATTCCTGTCATGAGACAGGAAAACATAATGAAAATACGGAACAAATCATTGTTTTTAGGAAAACTTCAATGATTTGCTCGTGTAGGCATTACAAATCCATTTTCGGATTACCTAAAAATATATATTATAATAGTATAAGTTTTAGTAGTAGAAAATACCTTTTTCCTACAAAAACTAACAACCATGTACATGTTGTGATCTCCCAACTAATATTATTCCGGGGAAAGCCGGTAATATAATCCGGGGAAAGCCGGGTAATCGGGGGAAAGCCCGTAATATAATCCGGGGAAAGCCGGTAATAATCCTAGCCGGGGGAAAGCCCAGCATAACATATATAGTATATATTCCGGGGGAAAGCCCGTACCTAGGGAATCACCAACACATACCCAACAACTGGGAACCTCCATCCCACACATCATCTTAAAACAACTACTTCTCCCAACATATGGAAGGAAGTAAAATATATATCTATATATTATAAGAACCCCAAAATCCGTTTGGTTTTGGAAATATGCCCATCCCTAAAGCTCGATAACGATTAAATCTCAATTCTTTTGAAATTATAGTTTATTTAACTATAAGTAAGAAAAGAATCATCCATATATTTATATATGTATATAACTCATTCATATATATATAATTATTAGAATCTAGTTATTTTAAAAATAACTATTACTGTTTTACATTACTATGTAAAACTATACTTTGGGAAAATCATTTTCACGTCAATAAGACATCACAAATAAATCATGCATGCTTTGCAAAATAATTACATTTGATTTATAAATCTAAACCCTGTCAAAAGCATTGAAAGCACTTTAATGGCTATAAGAAAGTATTTATAAGTTCCTACCTCAAATCCCGCAAGGCTCTCTTTACCGCACTAATTTCCTCCAATTAGTGTACTGGTATTAGTACACACTCCCAACTGAAAACAACACATTTAATCACTTTCAAAACTCAATTCGATACATACTAATTCTATGTAGAATAGTCTAGGCATCTAAATTCTAACCTAAACAGTCACTACGAGGGTCCAGGTCCTTATCAAATTAAATAAGGGCTTTAGGACTACAGCCCAATTTGCTCTAAATATCCTTCTCAATTAATATAGACCTCCGAATCTACAATTTAACCTAAAATAATAATTTTGGGTCTAAATCCACCTTCCCAATTATCAATTCCATCAACTAAGGGTTTGAAAGGCCTAATCAAATCTTAAACTATCAACAAAATTAACCCTAAAATTGAAAACTAAGATTAACAACATAAAATATCTAATTAAAATTAAATACGGAGCTAGGGTTTCAAATTATACCTCGATCCACAAATTAAATGGCGCCTACGATTTCCACCCGTCGGACCGTCGTCAACAAAAAAATTCTTCTTCTCTCTCCTTCTCCTCCTCTCTCTCTCTCTCCTCTCTCCTTCTCTTCCTCCTTCCCTTTCTTTCTTTCCCTTTCTCTCTCTCCTTCCCTTTCTTTCTTTCCCTTTCTCTCTCTCCTTCCCTTTCTTTCTTTCTCTCTGACGTCCCAAATCTCTCAACAGAGAGATTTCTCTTTCTCTCCTTTAAATCTAAAAAGGGCGGTGGGTTAAAAAGAAAGGTTTGATATACATAAGGGTTATGCTACGGTGTAGCTCATGCATACACCTTACGTGTATACCCTAGAATAATATATAAAATTACTCCTAAATACATCACCCAATACATACCAATACATATATATAGTATATATACACAATTAAATAATATTTAATGGTCAAAATCAAAGTCAAAATCGCGGGTACCTTCGGTACCGATCCACATCGTGTTCCGGGCCTCGATTTGGGATCAATTAGTGTCCGATTTTCGCGCATGAATAGTCAAAATTGCATAACTTTTCGAGATCTACCCAATTGTACGGTTCGATTCTTCAAATTATGCTCCGAATAAAAACTCATTATTAAATGCTAGACTTAATTATTTTGGGTCGTTACATCCTCCCCTCCTTATAAGAATTTCGTCCTCGAAATTAAAAATGTACCTCAATTGAAGAGATCTGGGTATTGAGCTAGCATATCAGATTCCTTCTCCCACGTTGCTTCTTCTGTATTATGATGTCGCCATAAGACTTTGACTAAAGGGATGACTTTATTTCGCAGTACCTTTTCTCTTCGATCTAAAATCTGCATAGGTCCTTCTTCATAGGAAACATCTTCGTCCACTTGCAAAGATTGCCAATCAATCACATGAGAGGGATCTGGTTCATACTTGCGTAGCATAGATACATGAAATACATCATGAATTTGCCCTAGACGTGCAGGCAATTCAAGTCTATATGCTACTAATCCAATCTTTTCTATAATCTGAAATGGTCCAATAAACCTTGGTGCAAGTTTTCCTTTCAACCCGAATCTAGAAATGCCTTTCTTTGGAGATACTCTAAGAAACACAAATTCTCCCACTTCAAATTGGAGTGGTCGTCGACGATGATCTGCATAGCTTTTCTGCCTACTTTGTGCAGCCCGTAATCTTTCCCGAATGATTCTAATATTTTCTGTAGTTTCTGCAACTATTTCTGGTCCAGTTAAAAGATTATCTCCAACTTCTGTCCAACAAATCGGTGATCTACAAGGTCTTCCATACAAAGCTTCAAATGGTGCCATTCCGATGCTTGCTTGATAGCTATTATTGTATGCAAATTCGGCTAAAGGTAAGTGTCTTTTCCAACTACCTTTGAAATCAAGCATACAAGCTCTCAACATGTCTTCTAATATCTGAATTACTCGTTCCGACTGTCCATCTGTCTGTGGATGAAAAGCTGAGCTGAGATTGAGATTAGTCCCATAGGCTTTGTGTAAGCTTTTCCAAAATTCAGATGTAAACTGGGTACCTCTATCAGATACTATAGTCAATGGCACACCATGTAGTCTCACTATCTCTGAAATGTATAACTGTACTAACTTTTCAACAGAATAAGAAATTTTGACTGGTATGAAATGAGCAATCTTTGTCAATCTATCCACAATGACCCACACCGAATCCATACCTTCGCTAGTTCTTGGTAAACCAGAAACAAAATCCATCGTTACATGTTCCCACTTCCATCCTGGAACTGGTAAAGGTTGAAGAAGACCAGGTGGCTTCCGATGTTCAGCCTTTACTTGTTGACAAGTCAAACATTTCTTCACACATTGAGCTACATGCTTTTTCATTCCTGGCCACCAAAAGTTTCTGCGAAGATCCTTATGCATTTTAGTGCTACCAGGATGAATAGTATAATGAGATCGATGAGCTTCATCTAAAATTTCTTTCCTCAATTGTGCATCTCTAGGTATCCAAAGTCGATTCCTAAACCGAAGACTATTATCTGCATGTAACTCCCAGTCAGCGTTATCAGTATCTGCAGCCTTTTCTTTGTACTTAGCAAGTTCCCTGCTTTCAGCTTGTGCTTTAATAATTTTCTGTATTAAAGTAGGCTGAAGTTGCATCTGGGCCATATAACCATTGTACCCGTCTTTATTCATTGGACTCAGAGTATATGATGTAGCTGCATCTAACAACAACCATTCTTTTACCATCATATGAGCAAGAATACCTTCTTTCTTACGACTAAGTGCATCCGCAACCACATTTGCTTTACCTGGGTGATAATGTAGTGTGAAGTCGTAATCATTTAGGTACTCCATCCAACGTCTCTGTCTCATGTTAAGTTCCTTCTGAGAGAATAAATATTTGAGACTTTTGTGATCTGAGTAAAGTTCAAATTTCTCCCCATACAAATAATGTCTCCATATCTTCAAAGCAAAAACAATTGCAGCTAATTCCAGATCATGTGTTGGATAATTCTTCTCGTGATTCTTTAACTGTCTTGATGCATAAGCAATAACATGACCATTCTGCATTAAAACACACCCAAGTCCTATTCGAGATGCATCAGTATAAATAACATACTCTTCTCCAGGTGTTGGTACTATTAACACAGGTGCTGTAGTTAGGCGAGTCTTCAACTCCTGAAAAGCAGATTCACATTGATCAGACCACACAAATTTAACACCTTTCTGAGTTAACCTTGTCAGCGACGATGAGATACTTGAAAATCCTTGGACAAATCGACGATAATAACCTGCAAGTCCTAAGAAACTCCGTATTTCAGTCACTGATATAGGGCGCTGCCAATTTAGAACAGTCTCCACTTTAGAAGGGTCTACAGAAATTCCATTCCTTGACACAACATGCCCAAGAAATTTTACTTCACTCAACCAAAATTCACATTTGCTGAATTTACCATAAAGTTTATGATCACGTAAAGTTTGGAGAACAATTCTCAAATGTTCTTCATGATCATCTTGAGTCTTAGAGTAAATCAGAATATCATCAATGAACACTATGACAAATTGATCTAGATACTTCCAGAATATTCTATGCATCAAATCCATAAATGCAGCTGGAGCATTTGTCAAACCAAATGGCATCACTAGATATTCAAAATGTCCCAAACATGTTCGAAAAGCTGTCTTTTCAATGTCTTCCTCTCTTATCCTCAACTGATGATATCCAGATCTAAGGTCTATCTTTGAAAAATAATTAGCTCCTCTTAATTGATCAAATAAATCATCAATCCTTGGAAGAGGGTATTTGTTCTTGATAGTCACCTTATTTAACTGTCGATAATCAATACACAACCTGAATGATCCATCCTTCTTCTTAACAAATAAAACTGGAGCTCCCCACGGTGAAAAACTTTGTCGAATGAATCCCAAATTCTTTCAATTCATCTATTTGAGACTTCAACTCCTTTGTTTCTAATGGATTCATTCGATAAAATCTAATTGAGATAGGAAAAGTACCTGGCAAAAGATCGATAGAAAAATCTATCTCTCTCTTTGGAGGTAACCCTGGTAATACTTCTGGAAATACATCTTCAAACTCTTTAACTATTGAAATTGTATCAAGAGAAAATGTTGGTTGTTCATCTTCTTTAATACTAGCTAGCAACCCAATTTCATCTTCACTAGTTGTTCTCTTTATCTTCCTTGATTGAGTTACCGGTTTCTTAAAACCAGTAAAAGTGAATGTCGGTTTTCCTGGTATTTAAAATGTGACTGTTTTCGCAAAACAATCCACATGAGTGTGATACGCAGCTAACCAATCCATACCAAGAATGGCATCAAAATCTTTTAGATCTAATACTACCAAATCTGCCTTCATCTTTTGGTTATCAACATTCACTGTGCACGATTGACAAACTCTAAAAGGTATGGTTTTACCTCCCAATGGTGTACATAATGATAATTTCTTTCCGATCTCTGTCATTATCAATCCAAGTATTTCTACCATGCATGTATCAATAAAAGAATGTGTAGATCTAGAATCAATTAAAACACGAACTGAATGACGAAATAAAGAAATTGTACCTTCCACTACTTAATCAGAAGCAAATGCATCTTCCTGTGTTATGGCATAAAGCAAAGCATCCTCCCGTGGCATTTCTTCCACAGGTGTATCTTCTGTAACAATAGTGTAAAGCATCCCCTGTGTTTGTGGTGCTGAAAAGTCCATCTGTCTTGGTAGTTTTGGGCACCGCCTCTTTATGTGACCTATCTCATTACAGTTAAAGCACTTGATCTGACTTGAATTTGCTTGCCCTGGTTGTTGTACTTGTTACAGTCGAATTATCTGTCCCTGTGGTCTAACTACCTGTCCCTGAGGTCTTACAGACGATGGTTGTACTCCTCTAGGTACAAACTGATTATGCTGCGCAGGTGCAGGTGGTCTGGTAGCCTGTTGACCTAGTTGCGAATGGTCGCATCGCTTGCCATTGCTGTCTAACTGGTCTGTAACTCAACTGTCCAGAAGAAGTTGGGACTACCTGTCTCTTATTAGGATCCTGTCTCACCTGGAATTACTGAGGAAATTGTCTAGTCCTCCCCACCTGTCCTTTAGTCACTTGTATATCCTCATCTTCTCTTTCAATACTCAAAGCTTTACTAACTGCCTCAATATATGAAC
>MVGT01000730.1:39785-104295 GCA_002174775.1 Macleaya cordata | reverse complement strand
ATCATTAAAATAATCCAGGAGTTGTTACGCTCCTCAAGTCTTCGCCTAATCTAGGCAGCATGTAACCTCACTATTTCTAGAATCATATACGTACCTATCCAAACATGGTTTTCCAGAAAGAGAAATAGAATAACCTAGATTTCAATAGTTTTCCTATATCATGAGAGTCCTATTCCTGTCATGAGACAGGAAAACATAATGAAAATACGGAACAAATCATTGTTTTTAGGAAAACTTCAATGATTTGCTCGTATAGGGATTACAAATCCATTTTCGGATCACTAAAAGATACATAATATAATAGTATAAGTTTTAGTAGTAGAACATACTTTTTCCTACAAAAACTAACATCCATGCATACGTTGTGATTTCCCATCTAATATTATTCTGGAGAAAGCCGGTAATATAATCCGGAGAAAGCCGGGTAATCGGAGGAAAGCCCGTAATATAATCCGGGGAAAGCCGGTAATAATCATAGCTGGGGGAAAGCCCAACATAACATATATAGTATATATTCTAGGGAAAAGCCCGTACCTAGGAAATAACCAACATATACCTAATAACTGGGACTTCCATCCTGCACATCCTCTCAAAACAACTACTTCTCCCAACAGATGGAAGGACGTAAAATATTTATATTATAAGAACCCCAAAATCCATTTGGTTTGAAAATATACCCATCCCTAAAGCTCGATAACGATTAAATCTCGATTCTTTTAAAAATATAGTTTATTTAACTATAAGAAAGAAAAGAATCATTAATATACTTATATATGTATATATAACTCATTCATATACATAATTATTAGAATCTAGTTATTTAAAAGATAACTATTATTGTTTTACATCACTATGTGAAACTATACTTTTGGAGAATCATTTTCACATCAATAAGACATCACAAATAAATCATGCATGCTTTGCAAAATAATCACATTTGATTTATAAATCTAAACCCTGTCAAAAGCATTGAAAGTACTTTAACGGCTATAAGAGAGTATTTATAAGTTCCTACCNCATTAATTTCCTCCAATTAGTGTACTGGTATTAATACACACTCCCAACTGCAAACAACACATTTAATTCAGTTTCAAAACTTAATTCAATTCATACTAATTTCATATAGAATAGTCTAGGAATCTAAATTCTAACCTAAACAGTCACTACAAGGGTCCAAGTCCCTTTAGTCATCCTCTTTTAATATTAATAAGAGGAAACCAAATACCTCAAAATCATTGAACCTAAAATTCAATTTTGAATTTGCCACAACTAACAAATTCAATCCACTAGAATTAACCACAAAAATCAAAATCAATCTCAAGTTCTTCAAATAACTCCCAAACTAGGTCCTTATCAAATCAAATAAGGACTTTAGGATTACAACCCAATTTGCTCTAAATATCCTCTTCAATTGATTTAGACCTCCGAATCTTACAATCTAACCCAAAACAATAAATTTGGGTCAAAATCAACCCTCTCAATTATCAATTTCATCAATTAAAGGTTTGAAAGGTCTAATCAAACCTTAAACTATTAACAAAATCAACCCTAAAATTAAAAACTAAGATTAACAACATAAAATATCTAATTAAAAACAAAATGAAAAGCTAGGGTTTCAAATTTATACCTCAATCTACAAATTAAACGGTCCCTACGATTTCCATCGGACCATCGTCATCATCTTCTTCTTCTCTCACTCTTTCTCTCTCTCTCTCTCTCTCCTTCTTCTCCTTCTTTTCCTTCTCACCGTCTCTCCCTCTCTGTATGGTATAAGAGAGATTTCTCTCTCTCTTAAACTAGTAAGGGCAGTGGAAAAAAGGCCTTAAAAAATTCAAATTAAAAAAATAAATGATTATATAGGTTATACTAACGTGTATACACATACATACAACTTAAGTGTATACAAGGAATAACTTATAAAGTTACTCATAAATACATCACCCATATATATAGTGTATATACACAATTAAATAAAGTTTAATTGGTCAAAATCAAGGTAAAAATCGCAGGTACCTTCGGTACTAGTCAATCCGGGCCTTGATTTGGGATCATTTAGTGTCTGATTTTCGCGCGTGAGTAGTCTAAATAGAATAACTTTTCGAGATCTATTCATTCGTATGGTTCGATTCTTAAAATTATGCTCCGAACAAAAACTCATTATTTAATCCTAGACTTAATTATTTTAACACCTAATAGGTTCCACGATTGAAGCGTTGGACTCGACTCAACTTGACTCACCAAAGAACAAAATTACTTTGGGTCGTTACACATATAAATGCATATATGTATAGGTGTGAGTTTGTTTATCCAAAATGTTTGCAAAATGAGATTTGCATGATGAAAACCTCACTAAGTGAGGGAGAAATACTTTTAAGATAAAACATATGTTTTGAGTAAACCAATGATTTTCGAAAATATTTTTATGAGAGAGAGTTTAAGGTTTATCCTTACTAGTATGAATATTTCATCTCAACCGTTAAAATTCTTGAAGAATGTAAACCATCGGAACAAAATGTAAAGAGATGAAATGATGATAAAGGTCATTTAGGGTTGGGTCGACCCACACTCAAAGTTGAAGTCGACATACACATGAGGGTTAAGATAATTCCTAAGTTATAGGAATCATTTTAATAGTTTCCAATTTCTAAGGAAATTCCATAAACCATTTAAGAATGAAATGAAAGTAGAAATGAATATTTTGAATTAGGAAAGTTTCTAATTTCCTTAAACATGTTAAGTGGAACATTTCTAGACCTTGGATTGAGAAACCCTAAAATGTAGGAATTCATACGGACCGTTGGATTTGGTTCATTTAATATTTAAACAATATGTTTCTAAAATGAATAAATAAAAATAAAATAGGATGGGAATTAGTATTTTAATTAAACATATGTTAAGGGGTGACCAAGAGTGGGCCCCACCTACTAAAAACGTTTGGTCACAAGGAGGTGCCTTGTGTGCCACCCCCTTTAAGTATTAAAGAGTCCAAAATATTGGTGAAAGTCAATATACGCCCTACGGTTTAGTTGGATTAATTGTATGTCTATGTGACTATGGTTAAGGATCACACAATCACCTAATAAAAATTACTGAGGTGATAAACAGTAAAACAATAATCTCTAAACAAGGAGATTGACTTATTTGATTCTTAATTTGCGGAATTAAGAACAAGAATCGAATATTTCAAACTCACAGCAAGTATGAAAATATGCAAAAGAGATTTTTTTTAACGAGGAAACCCAAACTGGGAAAAACCCTGGGACCTAGTCCAGCAAAAATCCACTAAGAGTTATTGAAAACTTACAACCCGATTTACCACTCGATGGACACAATTTACGACTCCCCCTACGCTTCGACCAGCTACGGTGTACAGTTCTTCCATAAATTCGCCTCTCAGTTGATTATCGATTCTCACGCATACAACTTGGAGTCCACCAATCCAACGTGAATGAGCTGCGCATACAATTCGAATCCACAAATGCCTCCCACAAAATGATGCCTCTCCAACCTGAACTTCACAAGTCTCGCACGTTGAACCAATACTTAAGTCCACGAGTATTTCACCACGAACTTGAATCTTCAAGCTCAACTACAGAAAATCTATCAGCAACAAAACTCACATTTTGATTTAAAATGGGAAGGATTAAACCATGTACAACAAGCTTGGAAGCTAAAGGTTTAGAGTTGAAACTCTCCAAGAACTTGTTGTTGAATAGGGTGAATGGTTGATTTGAACATGAATGAATCAACCCTCTCCAAGTGTAATGAGTGCATTTCTAGATCTAGATCTAAGACAAACCATTCGTAATAAGTTTGTTTTTGGATCTAATCTATGACAGCCTCATTCCACTAGGAAGAGCTCGCCACGAACCCCTGTAATCACTTATAACCTAACAAGGTCGAACATTGGGTTTAATAGAAAAAGAAATTAAGGTTTCCCAAACCAGAGATTTCATTTTACGCAGCGGAAAAACATAATAGGGTTTAAAATTTAATCTCTAATTCATACAGGATCTCTAACCGTTAATAGGGATCTTTTAATAATAGTTTAGTTGCTTACCTTCAACGCTTAATCCAAACAAATTTGATTAGTAGAAGGCTTCAACTAGTTGCTCCAATCCACCACTTTAGATCTCCAAGATTTCTCATTTTTCTTGCAACCTGAAAAATAGAAAACTTAGAACTAGAAGAGAGGCTAGGGTTTTCACCACCTTTTACTAACCAGAACTAGGAGTAGAGAGAGATGGAGAGAGGAGAGAGAGTGGCGTCACAGAGAGGGGTGTTCTTTGTTTGTGCTGTCCCTCCCTATATGTATATATAGGGAGGTCTCCACCTCTTTCTAAATCCTAGCCTAATTAGGTCTTGGGGCCCCACAACTTTCAGCTAATATTTTATTTAATATTTAGTCCTTATGTCTCATATAATTAAATATAAAATAAAATAATCACAAATTAGTCCACCACACTTTTGTGCCTGAATACTTTGATAGTTGCAGTAATTATAAATAAACCCTTCCTCCATTGTACCTGCATTTAAACCCTCCACTATGAACGGATATTCATAATAATCCTTAGGTTAGTATTTTAGTACCAGTCACATCCTTAAGGATTATTATTTTTTGATCCTTGTGCCTCAATCTGTGTAGACTAATTATTATTTTAATAATCTCAGAAGAGATCACTGGCTAGTTTAGAATAATAATTCCCACAGATGAACAAGGGAATATCAAACTGATGTGGATTTCATATTGAACTAAAATATTCTCTCCGTAATTATGTCCATCTATCTTATCCAGAATATTAGATCACGTTTACATTTTTGACCTCACTGATTGACAAAACAAAATGGACATAATATACATGCAAGGTATATATTAATTCTTAGAATTGAGGTTTAATGCAACAATAGTCTCTATGGAATTTTAGTTGTTCAGTGACATGAAATAACAAAATTCCATGCTGACCAGTTCGATGTAAACTTGTTGCATCAATGCATTGGACTTAGGAGTCAACACTCCGGTGATGGAGATATATCACACAATTAACCAATGCATTATAGTTTATTGCCAACGGAACTATGATCTAATAAACTACGAACAAGGTATTAATGAACTATATCTCCCATATGCAACCATTGCATGCAACTAGTTCATCTATGTAAACTCATCATTATTATTATCCTGCATGCAACATTAATAAACTAATTTATTAAATCATAAAATGTCATTTAATTGTTTTAGGGCATAAACCCAACAAGAAAAACCCAAAAAGAGAACTTTTTCGTGCAGATCTGGGTGATGCTTTCGAAAGCATCAATTAACTCCTCAAACACAACTTTGCTGGAAGGCTTGTAATCCATCATATAATCTTCCTCAAGAAAAACTGCATTTGTGCTAACAAACACCTTTTGTTCTTTCAGATTATAGAATAGATAGCCTTTTGTTCCTTTTGGGTATCCTACAAACATGCATACTTCTGATCTTGATTCCAACTTGCTTGACTTTCCTTTCAGCACATGTACTGAACAACCCTAAATGTGTAAATGCTACAGACTAGGTTTGCGGCCTGTCCACAGTTCCCTAGGTGTTGTAGGAACTGCCTTGCTTGGTGCCAAATTCAGAAGGTAAGCTGCCATCTCTAGTGCATGCCCCAAAAGGAGATCGGTAGCGATGTATAACTCATCATAGATCTAACCATTTCTAGTAAGGTTCTATTCCTTCTTTCTGCTACTCCATTTTGCTGCAGAGTACCTGGTGCAGTCAATTAGGATATAATCCTATGCTCTACCAAATATGAGCCAAAAAGATTAGAAAGATACTCACCACCTCGATCATATCAAATGGCTTTCAATTTCTTTTTTAATTGGTTTTCCACCTCAGCTCTGTATTCTTTGAACTTTTCGAAAGAATCTGATTTGTGGTGCATAAGGTAGATATAGCCATATCTTGAGTAATCATCGGTGAAAGTGATGAAATACTCATAGCCACCTCTTTCCTTAACATTCATAGGACCACATACATCAGTGTGAACAAGTTCCAACACATCATTAGCTCTTCTCCCTTTTGATGAAAAGGGTCTCTTGGTTATTTTACCTTCCAAACATGATTCATATAAAGACCAGGGTTCAAGGTTCAATGTCCAATGTGCCCAAAGGCCCATCTTGAACCAATTTTCGAATCCTGTTTAGGTAAATATATCCAAGCCTTAAATGCCATAAATATGTTGAGTTTATTGAAGGCTCTTTCCTCTTACTCGAGGTACATGATGTATACAAAGCAACATTATAAGGAGAAGAGATAAGATATAAACCATCCATTAACACGCCAGATATAATAGTGAAACTATTTCTTTCAATAAGAACATTAAATGAGTTAAACTCAACATTATAACCATGTTTGATAAGACAAGAAACTGAAATTAAGTTTCGCCTAATATCCGGCACATAAAGACAATTTTTTAAAACTAAACTTTCATTTCTCCTACTACCACTACTAGAAAGAAGACGAATAACTCCTATGGCCACAACAACAACTCTTGCTTCAGATCCTAGGCTCAGGTAAATCTCCCCATCATTTAGCTGTCTTACTATCTGGAACCCCTGCAACGAATTGCAAATATGGTTAGTGGCTCCGGAATCAACACATTATGTGTTTAGTGTATTATTGGCAACATTTGCCTCGACAACTAAAGATTCAAGTATACCTGCAGATTTCTTCTTTGCAAGGTAGTCCTGGCAATTCCGTTTCCAGTGTCCTATTTTGCCGTAGTGGAAACACTTTCCCTTTGGCTTTGTAACTCCCTTACCCTTATTGACACTCAGGTTGTTCTGCATTCCAGATTTTTTCTTTCCTTTTTTCTTGGAATTTCGACCTTTTGGTTTAGATCCAGAAGAACCTTCAGCCACATTAATACTTCTAGCTTTGTGTCCCTTGATGATCCCTTCCACCATCGTAAGCTGATTCATCAACTCAGGAAGAGTCATTTTCATCTTGTTCATATTGAAGGTCATTATGAACTGGAAAAACGATGGCGGGAGAGAGGCAATGATCACATCCTCTTTGAACTCATCGTCCATCTTAAATCCTAAGGTATCTAGTACGTTGAATAATCCCATCATAATGAGAATATGATCACGTACTGGATTCCCTTCAGACATCTTAGTATTAATGAGCTTTCTGATCGCATCCTGCTTGGCAGGGCGACTGTGAATAGTAAACATCTCTTTCAGTTATTTGATGATATCTGAAGCATGAGCAAGCTCCGCGAACTGATGTTGCAGAACATTTTATAGGGAAGCTAAGATATAGCACTTGACCATATTGTAGGATCCGCTTCGAATAAAAAAACTTTTGTCCTTCCATCCATGACCGCAAACGATCAAAGAGAGAAAGAATAGAGTTTTTTCTCGAGATTCTTAACTTGGGGAGGAATTGTTTATGATGTGTAAAGGAGTCGCCACCTGATTAATTTGGGAATCAGGACCCGGTTTTGGAAAATCGTTTTGTTTCAGAAAAAATGGCGATCTTCCTGACTAGTCTGGTCTGCAAAAAGAGATTCCTAGTAAGGGATTCCTGGTATAGGTCGGGAAGGTGTTATGCACCCGACAATAGCCTGATCGTGAGATCGACCTCTACTTCACAACTAAGGGGTGTTTTAGAATTTCTTTATCAAACTATGATTATTCTAAGAAAGTGTATGTACAAAGAAAAGTAAGTTTACAGCCCCCTGATCTATGTTTCATGCTTATAAAGTTCTGGGGCAAAAAACAAAAAGATGGTACACATGCCCTGTCTAGGAACACATGTCGAAATAAGTGACACGTGTATCTCAGTACACGTGCACAGAAAGCACATTACACGTGGGCGCGATTCCATGTGTAAACAAAAGAACGTATGGATTCTATTCCATATGAGGCAGACATATTTGTTCACGGGCTCTATCCCATAAACAAATAAGAACGAACAAGTGGGTTCTATACCATGAAACAAGCAATGGTTATACTTGGATTCGATTCCACGAACAACCGGTTCATATACGGATGCTATTCCATATACAAACAAATGAGCATGAATGGGTTCTGTCCCATGTGTGGCCCAACAATTACGAGTGAATGCGATTCCCCAAGTAACGAGAATGTACATGGGCTTGATCCCGTGTACAAGTGGTCATAGTGCATGTGTATGCTATTCCACGAGCGTGCCGTGGAAGACACTTAGGCGCGATTCTAAGTGTTGGCAACCATGATGTCCTGAGATTGCAATTGATCCAATCAGTCAAGCATAAGAGATAAATCTATAATATGCTCCATCTAATTAGTTTTAGATGAAAAGAATAAGTGGAAGGTTACTGGAGCTCCAAATGTCACACCTCTAGACTCATCCTCCCATGATGACGCAGGAGAAAAGGTGGGTTAATAATAAAGAAAAATCAATTCTCTCTCTCCTCTCTACTCTTCACCTAGTTCTCTCTAATGTTCTGTCATACCACACTAATGTTCTCTTCTCTACTCTCTGCTCCTGTAGATGTTCCCTTGATGGGGGAGAAAGGAATCACTCACAACCACCTCAAAATAGAAACCCTAGAAAAGAAACCAGAGAGAGAAAGAGAAAGAGAAAAGAACCAAAAGAGTCGAGAGCCAAGGAAAAGAGAGACCAGCCCTTTCCCTTTTGGGTAACTTTCCTTTTAAAGGAAAAAAACTAGGGTTTCCTCTTCAACTAACAGTTAGATCAGTCACACTTGAAGGGTCAAGATGAGAAGGAAGGGAAAAATATCTTCTTTTTGTGGCCACATATTGTGCAAGGAGTGCGTGATCTTGGTTCACATGGATCGACTGAGTTTTGTGAGAGAGAAGAAGAATAGAAGAGGTAATATTCCCTCTGCACAGAAGAGAATATTCCCTAAAACTCTCTAAAATTAGGACATGTGTCCCTCCTACTGAGAACATTCTACTATCTTCTAACTTTTCAAAATAGAGAGAACGGACACCTGTCACCAGCTGAGAGAGATCGGCCCTTAAAAGGCCTATCCCAATTGCATAGTGACAACCCTATTATTCTTCCACCTTTAATAAAACCAAAAAAATGATTTTCCCTTTTTTTAAAACAACAAAGTAGGGACATGTGCCACCTCTTGGAGAGATCGGCCCTTCAAGGCTCGATCCCAGTAATATGGTGACACATGTCACCTAAAACCCGCCATTTTTGAAAAAAAGAGAAACAAAGAAAAGATTTTTTTCTTTTAAGGAAAATAGGACACGTGTCACCCTAATGTGGAGATCGACCATCCAAGGTCCGATCCCAACAGTATGGTGACACGTGTAACCTAATGCAAGACCTTTTTTTTATTTTTGAAAAAAAAAACACAAAAGGTGACACGTGTCACCCAAAAAGGGGAGATCTGCTCTCTAAGGCTAATTCCAATATCTTAGTGACACCTGTCACCACTCTTTTCAGAGCACCCCTTGTTTCATTTTTTTTTACAAAAAGGTCCTTGTTTGAAATTTCTAAAAAAGTCTGAAATGATACTTTTCTGCATCAAAAGGGATCCCATAAGCCAAAGATGGTTCCGTGTTCAGGTGTTTGCAAAATTGGTTCCTGTAGACGCCAAATTTTCGCACACCCCTAAAAAATACCCGTTTTGGCCATACCTCGATTTAAGTGCACACTTTAATGGAAATTGGTTTAATGTGACTAAGCAGGCTTCACTCCATTCGTCCAAAAATCGGAACAAGAAGAGAACCAAATCTCGAGGAACCCCGAACTCTTAATGGAACCGGTTCAGTCAAGGAACCATATGATTTTCTTTTTACCCGTGGGCGTCGCCACGTGTCGCGCCTGGATTGACTCACCCTAAATTTTCTCAAATCAACTATCTTTGTCAAAAAATCTTTTTAAATGGATTTTGTCTCAAAAATGGTGGGACCCATTCTTATTTTGAAATCACATAAAATAACAAAAAAATTTCAAAAAAAATAATAAAAAAATATATAGAGATGGGAGGTGCGTGCTGTGGCAGCCACGCACCCCCATCCTCCTCCCTATTTTGGTGAGGAAACAGGGAGGGAGACAAGGAGAGAAATATGGGGGCTGTCGACTAGGAATCAGGGAGAAGAATGGGGTACTGTCGGTTTGAGAAGGAGGGAAATAAGAGAGGAAAGAAACAGATAGGAGGAGGGTCGTGAGAGAGGATCAGGGCGGAGACTTGAGACGTGGAGGAAAAAATAGAGAGAGCTGAAGTGAGATTGAGGGATGGAGAGTTAGAGAGACCGAGAGGGAGAAGAGAGAAAACAGGGAGAGAGAACATAGATTGGGAGAGAAACAGAGAGAGAGAGAGAGAACTGGGAGCAGAACAGAGAGAGAATAGACAGATAGAGAGATGGAGAGTTAGAGAGAAATCGAGAGAGAAAAACTGAGAGATTGAGAGTGAAATAGAGAGAGAGAGAGAGGAAGAAGAAAGCAGCAGCAGCTGCTGCTGTCACGTAGCAGAAACAAAAAGAAACGTCTGTAATCAGACGTGAGGGGAGAAGGGAAGAAGAAAGAAGAAAGAAGAAAGAAGGAAGAAGAAGGAGGAAGAGAAGAGAGAACACAAAAACAAAAATTGAACATCTGTAACAGACGTCGTGGAGAAGAAGAAGGGAGGAGGAGAGAAAAAAAACCTTTTTTTTTACAAAAAAAACAAAAAAAAGAAGAAAAAAATCTTTTTAAAAGGAAAAAAATAAAAAAATAGAAAAAAGTTTTGCAAAAAAAAACACAATTTTATTTATTTTTTGTTTTTCTATTCCTTTTCCTCTCATGCATTAAATTCAAAAATAATTTTGCAACATCCTTAGAGTTTTGGTTCTCTCCACCTGGACACGACATGGGGCCCACTT
Organism: Macleaya cordata; assembly: GCA_002174775.1. Classification (NCBI taxonomy): domain Eukaryota; kingdom Viridiplantae; phylum Streptophyta; class Magnoliopsida; order Ranunculales; family Papaveraceae; genus Macleaya; species Macleaya cordata. Next base: position 93,426 of record MVGT01000730.1, on the reverse strand, counting down.
GTCGACACGAAAGTGGGCAAGATATCTTGCAATCAGGTCGACGGGCTCGTGCCGATTAGGTGATAATCCTTATCTTCTCTTTTATTTTCTTCCATTATTGAACTCATATCCCATGTGATGAAGTGATGATGTAAAAATTTTTGATAATCCAATGAAATCTTGCATGCAATTTTGATGGCAAAAATGTCGTAAATGTAAATTTCATGTCATGTGATTTTTAGCATGTGTTACATGATATATAAAAACTTTGCATAAAATAATTAATGGTATGCATGCATGCAACATGATGTTTACGTGAATATGGGTTGAGATCCTTACATTGAACGTTTTGCAGGATAAATGTTCCATAAAATGGATGCATGCATGAAATGATCAAGCATGTGACAATGAGGTATTTTTCATGTGGAGCATGGTACATCTTTTTCAACATGAGTTAGTATCACTATTTTGCCATATTTAACATGAATGATATCGTGCTTGTGACTTCATCATTTTTGCAAAAACATTTTTGCGTAATGAACATTGCTTACACCCCATCTTTGTGCTTAAAGTTTTGATATCGTAAGTTGCGTTAATTTACTTGTCTGCTGATTTCAAGTAATTAGTGACTTGTATTAGTGTTTTGATTATTTTGCTAGTTTTAGATCAAAAAACTCAATAAACCTCTGAATAAGCTATTTTGGGCCTGCGGGCCCATCCCTTCGTGGTTGGCCCACAGGCCCTCCTTCGTTTCCCCTATTTTCAGCCTTCGGGCTCTTTATCGGTTGCTATGAGCTTAAGGGCTCATTTCTCGGGCTCGGGCCTAAGGGCCCGCCTCCCTGCCAGACCCATGGGCCTAGATCCATTTTTCCAGGGCCCAAAGCCCATCATCATTACTCGGGTCACTGGTGCCCATCCCCTTCCTTGTGGGTCCAAGGACCCACATCCACTCATGTTGGGCCTAAGGGCTTGATAACTTGCCAAACCCAAAAAACAAACAAATAATAGAGATTAAGGTCTCTAGCTTAGTTCACCCTAAGGTTAGGTTTTGCATGTTTGTAGCTTTAGGTTGCATTAGCCTAGGATTCTGTGTTGTTTTCGAGGGCGTGTAGGGTTTTGCTTGATGTAAAATTCCTATTCTACCCTCACCTTTGTTTTACATGTCTTTTTTCAGATGCATCACATTTAGCTTAGAGATTTTCATCCATATAGGGTCAGAACATCCTTAATCAGATTAGGAATCTTTAGATACTTTCATGCGGTACTAGAGCATAAGACATGCATCATTCGCGTCTCACCGACGCTTGCATTTCTCGGGCACACGTGCATTGTGTGATTTCATTTCGTCTCTGGGTTCGTCCTATGTCGGACGTGATCCCTCTTTCAGATTCACGCTGAAAGGTCCATGTTTTATGTTTGTCGAATTTCGTGTCAAAAATTAACTCAAGATGATCACTTGTAATTCTGAGTTAGAGTCTAGTGAGTCTCGGTTCACTTCGGTTGAAAGAGAAGAAATCTACAAAGGCTCCGAAGAACTCAACTCACCACCGGAAGACATCCNCCAAGAGCGTCCATGGATCTGTCTTTGAGATTCTCCGCTTTCGTCGTCTTGGAGATTCTCTACTATCGTCGTCTTTGAGGTTCACGCCTAAGGGCTGAACCTGTCTACCGTCGTCTTTGGGACGCTCTGCTTACGTTGTCTTTGAGAGTCCCAACATTCGTCGTCTTTTAGATTCACACCCAGTAGCGTCAATGAATCTGCTCATCGTCATCTTTCAGATTCAAGCCCCGTAGTGTCAATAAATCTGCTTATCGTCTTCTTTCAGATTCACTCCCAAGAGCGTCTATGAATCTGCATTCTTTGTCTTTCAGATTCACGCCCCCTACAGTGAATTATGCCTCAGAAATTGAGCGACATGAATGCAATCCTTTAGGTTAATCCTAGGAATAGATCTACTGCTACTACATGCATGCAGGGCTCAACTAGACTCTGTATTCGAGTAAAGATTCGGGTCACCTCGGCAATATATACCTCGCAGCCCGAAGACTGATCGTATTGACTAGTGCTCTCTGTGTTTTCAAAAATTAAAACAAAAACAAAAAAAAATCCTTTTACTAGGGGTAGTTGTCTCTTCTTCATAGAGTTTCTCTCTTTGAACCCCTGAGAGCTCTACTCTTTCAAGAGCAAGAGAAATAAAAACTTTGAGGGGAATCCAATGGCGCTTATTTCTAGATTAGCCCTCCTCACCTTCCTAGTGACAGCTCATCTAAAGGCAGAAAATAAAAAGAGGAAGAAAAGAGAATGAGATACTCATAAAGGGTTCTTCTTTTTAAATTGACCCTCTCGGCCATCTTCCAACAGAGAAAAGCTTTTTCCAGAGAGACATGATGAAAGGAAAGAAATAATCATCTTAACCAAGAGAGGGAGGGGTTCATCTCCCTAGATTTACCCTCCTACATCCCTCAAACTATTTAGCTCATTCAGGAGCAAAAGATAAATATTTTTTGAGAGAACTATCCTGAGGATTCTTCTGCTGTAGAATTACTCATTCAAGTTCCTCAAAAATTTACCGCTCAACTAGGAGCAAAATATTTCACAACTACTGTGCGAATCAAATTTCAAAAATCGGTCTGAGAGCCCAAAGAACTAAGTCAGTTCCTACACTCTCCTAATTTCAAAAAATGTACCTATTGGGTCGTACACGCACACAAGAGTATGTCATGTCCATTTTTTAATAAAAAGGACGGTTGTATTTTAAAAGAGGTACCTTCCAGGTCACACGCGTGTAAGAGTATGCACGTGTCCCTAAGGGGTCGTGTGAGCTGAAATTTACCTGAAATCCAAACTCCATTTTTGGGGCATGCGAGGTTATCAAGGCCCAAATCAAATTTTTTCAAGAACAAATCGGATTACATACTACTGATAGGGATCAACCAACTATACACAGAATCCTGTCCCAAACAGCAGATTGTTCCAGGTGTCCACATGATCTTCGAAGAATCAGAGTTGGATGACACGATAACCTCAAGCTTGAGAAGGATGACTGCCGAGGAGTACATAGCATCGAAGGCCCAATGGGTAAATGCGAAAGAATATCGTGCAGCCTTCAAACCTCTGAGCAAGAAGAGGACAGGAGAAGAATACCGCAAATATCTTCCTCCCTACAACAAGAGGATGACAGCAATGCAATTTCAAGCGCGCTTCAGCCTGTTCGAAAGGAAAAGATCACATCCAGCTCATAGTGCCTTATAACACAGGTAACAGAAGTACCTCCTCAAACAATCAATAACCAGGCAGACATCGACCACGAAAGGTCAAAAGGAGAATCGCCTGAAAGCCTCATAGGTACGCAATAGGTTTATATGATCTTTGAAAATATGGACCTCTAACCTCATTTCTTTGTCCGTTCTGTTGATGATAATATTGTTGTCGATACTAACCTTTTTGCAGGTAAGTCTCCTGGTGCCATAACATCTGGCACCCAAAAAAAAAAATAACCCGAATCAACCGGGAAAAGGGGCGTCCTCGTCTGAAGAGGAAGGAGTGTGGTCCCCAACAGATTTTGTTTCCGCTTTGAGTTTTCCATTATTTTCAAAAAACCAAAAAAACGAAAATATTTTCAAAAACTACAAAAAAATTGAAAATTCAAAAAACCAAAAAGATGTTTTGTGCATAAATGATTTTGAAGAAGCAATAAGTGACCTCGAAATTGGCAATGAATATGATTATGGGCCCGAAGAAGACGACTGGGTCGCTATCCGGGAGGAAATGCCTGGGAAGATCCAGGAGTTGTTGGATCGTCATGAAGATAGGTCACCATCGACTGAGGAAGACTCTGAATTGATAAACCTGAGTTCTAAAGACCAACCTCNGGTTTCGAAACCAAACTGCACCTGGAGCCATTTTTGTGCTTTCGGTTTCGAAATCAATAGGTTGGTTTCGAAACCAAAACTCACCTGATGACCTTTTTTTTTGTCTCGGTTTCGAAACCAACCCATTTGGTTTCGAAACCAAAACTTACCTGAAGACATTTCTTTTTGTCTCGGTTTCGAAACCAACCCGNTGCTTGTTGTCTGCTTTCAAAAACTCTGCATACTACAAGTGCATTTTCAAGTATTCTTCTTGTTTCTAATGGCTATATCTTGTAGAATGCTTGAACATTTTTGATTTCACATGCTGAGTTGATTTACCTTATTTTTTTTAGCTTGTGAATCTTTACAATATACCCACATGCTCTCTTGATTGATCAAATAGTTCTTATACACATAAGGAGTCTCTTGAGTAAGTGTGTTTTTATCCTATTTGGATCATTGGATGGGTTGAAAAATATTACTCATGATTCAATGATGGGCTGAACTAGATGGTTGGACTATCTCTCACTAGGATATTGTGTTTTGATGAAGTGCTGAAAAATATTGTTATATCTTGTTATGAAACATCACCAAAACAGTAAGCTCTCGTAAAAAATTTTGAGCTTGGTGAAACACCAAAAGAGTGAGTTCTCGTAAAAAATGTTGAACTCGGTGTTTGAACATCAAAAAGAGTGAGATCCCGCAAAAAGATTGGGAACTCGATGTTCTTTATTCTTCATCTTGACCTCATGGTGATTCACTTGATCCCAATACGGGTACTTTCTTGGAAGCATCTCCTCGGATAAGAGTAGCTTGCAAGTTCAAGGAAAATACTGGGGTCTTGTTGATAATCCATGTCTCATGCTCTTGAGTACCACAAAATTATATTCTATCTTATGCTCAATCATGTAGGTCAATTTTGTAGGGTACAACGTGAGATGGTTCATTCATGCTAGGTAAGGTCCAGAGTTGAAGAAATCTGTCATATGGACATCCTTATCCTATCTTCCTTTTAGGATGATCTCACATAAATGATATTGTTCTCTCCACACACACACACTCATTGATCATCTCTAAAGAATATTGTGGTGTTGATTGTTTTGAGAATCTACAAGGCTATATTTGAATTTGGTCTAGCAAACTCTTGCTTGCAAAATCGTGTGATAATTGCATTATACTCTTTATAGCCTTGTGTAACAGGTCACTTATCTTGGACATACCTTGTTTCCATCAAAATTTCTTTCTAAAAATTGTTTTATGGGAAATTTGTCATATTTTTGGGTGATTTTGTTCTTTGGTTTCGAAACTAAAATGACTGGTTTCGAAACCAATCTGTACCTGGAGCCATTTTTGTGTTTTCGGTTTCGAAACCACTCATGTTGGTTTCGAAACCAAAACTCACCTGAAGACATTTTTTGTCTCGGTTTCGAAACCAACCCTTTTGGTTTCGAAACCAAAACTCACCTGAAGACATTTTTTGTCTCGGTTTCGAAACCAACCCTTTTGGTTTCGAAACCAAAACTCACCTGAAGACATTTTTTGTCTCGGTTTCGAAACCAACCCTTTTGGTTTCGAAACCAAAACTCACCTGAAGACATTTTTTGTCTCGGTTTCGAAACCAACCCTTTTGGTTTCGAAACCAAAACTCACCTGAAGACATTTTTTGTCTCGGTTTCGAAACCAACCCTTTTGGTTTCGAAACCAAAACTCACCTGAAGACATTTTTTGTCTCGGTTTCGAAACCAACCCTTTTGGTTTCGAAACCAAAACTCACCTGAAGACATTTTTTGTCTCGGTTTCGAAACCAACCCTTTTGGTTTCGAAACCAAAACTCACCTGAAGACATTTTTTGTCTCGGTTTCGAAACCAACCCTTTTGGTTTCGAAACCAAAACTCACCTGAAGACATTTTTTGTCTCGGTTTCGAAACCAACCCTTTTGGTTTCGAAACCAAAACTCACCTGAAGACATTTTTTGTCTCGGTTTCGAAACCAACCCTTTTGGTTTCGAAACCAAAACTCACCTGAAGACATTTTTTGTCTCGGTTTCGAAACCAACCCTTTTGGTTTCGAAACCAAAACTCACCTGAAGACATTTTTTGTCTCGGTTTCGAAACCAACCCTTTTGGTTTCGAAACCAAAACTCACCTGAAGACATTTTTTGTCTCGGTTTCGAAACCAACCCTTTTGGTTTCGAAACCAAAACTCACCTGAAGACATTTTTTGTCTCGGTTTCGAAACCAACCCTTTTGGTTTCGAAACCAAAACTCACCTGAAGACATTTTTTGTCTCGGTTTCGAAACCAACCCTTTTGGTTTCGAAACCAAAACTCACCTGAAGACAGTTTTTGTCTCGGTTTCGAAACCAACCCTTTTGGTTTCGAAACCGCCGCGTATTTCACGCATTTTCAGGGGCATTTTTGGGAGTATTTGTTTTGGGTTTATAAAAGGGTTTCGAAACCCACTCGATTTCTTCTCAAATTTTCTTGGGATTTCGAAAGACACAAGAAGTGGATTCTTAAGGGTTTTGCAAAAGATTTTGATCAAGTGCTAGGCTTTTTCACGCATTCTCCATCTTGGTAAGCCTTCTTCCTCCTCTCTTGATCTTCCTTATTTTCCTGTGTTTGAACCCTAGTTCTGTGTTTAGGATTCATCATGTCTTCAAACCGCACAAACCCTTCCACCTCTTCCACTCCCAACCCCAAAAGGCCAAGATCCTCCATGGGTTCATCCCAATCCTTCATTTGCCCTAGAACAAAAGAAAAATTTTATTCGGCAAATTGTTACAATCTTTACATCCAAAACTTTCAAAAGCGTTCTCTTGTCGTTGAGCGACAAGTTAATTGGTACAAGGATGTAACTCTTCTTGAAATTCAATCAAGGTTGAATTTTCGCAACTGGGATAGGCTGTTTAATGGCAATGGGAATGCCTACCCAAGACTTGTTCGAGTATTCTACTCGAATTTTCACCATATTGATGAGAAGGGTCTTAAGTTTTCAACTATGGTTTGTGGAAAACCTTTTATTGTGGATAGTCCTCTCATTGCCTCTCTCCTCGATTTCGAGGATGATGCGGAGGCACTTCAATTCCCTCCCGAGCGTGACACTGAGGTGGAATATCTACCTAGCGCCGAAGCCATTGCAGAAGAATTGGCTGGGGAACGTTTTGGGTGGAGAAGAAGTTTCCCTGCCTCTAGGTGCACCTTATTCTATAAGGTTTTAGGGAACATTGCTGCAACTAATCTCTTCCCTTGCTCTGGGAATCGGAGCAAACTCAGTGACGACATGGCTGAGTTTCTGTTTCATTTGGGAACTAGGACTAAACTGAAGATGGCGGATTTTATTGTGTATCAAATGATCACAATCAATAAGTATGCCACATATTCCCACTTGCTTCCCTTTCCTAAGCTTATTGAGAAAATCTTTCAACATTTCGGAGTTGCTATTCCTTCTCATGAGGTTGTTCTCGAAGCTATGCGCCCTATCTCTGTTGGTACGGTCAAGCGCATCACAGGACACCTAAAATCTATGGAAGCTCCTGCTCCTGACCCTGCTGCTGCTCCAGAGTCCGGGATTCCTGCTCCTGCTACTACTGAGCCTTCTCCTTCGATCCCTCCTGTACTTGCTAGTACTTCCAGACATACTCGGAGGGAGATTCGACGACAGGCACGGGTTGCACAAGTACAGGCCACCAACACCATCCTTGCATACATGAAGATGTTGGTGCCCGTTGTGAATGCCATTGCTGCAAAGGTTGGGGTTGAAGGCATTCCTGCTGTGCCAGAAGAGGGGAGATCCAAGACCAGTCATGATCGCCCTATTGAGCCTGATGATGACACTGAAGATGAGGATTCCTCTGGTGAATCCTCCAGTTCTGATGGAGATGAGGACATTCCTCCACCTTCTTCTACTGTTGCGGAGTCCTCCAGTGCTGATACGATGGATAGCTAGTTGCTATTTTTTGTTTTGTTAGTTGTAAATGATACTTCATTTTTATTTCTTTCATTTGCGGCTTCATCTTTCACTCTTTAAAACTCTATTATCTGATTCTTGGAAAGCTAGAACAATTGATGGATGATTCAGTTTTTCTTTTCTTGTCAAAGCATCAGTTATTTCCTTTCTCCATATATACCTGAATGTATCTTCTTGCAGGAATTTTTTTTCCTTCTTCACCTTTGTCTATTTCTGACAAAAAGGGGGAGAAGTGTTTATCATTCTAATTGATTACCCAACAGGGAGTATATATAACTATGGGGGAGAGAATTCAAATACATAGGGGGAGTGGTTGAAATCCCTATGTTTTTCATGTGTTTTTCATTACAAGATACTGTATTTTCTTACTTATCTGTATTATCTTGTTCTGGAATGAGTTTGAATTCTTTGCAGGAAATCATCAAAAGATTACTCCTAAGGTTTAGATGTCATAACTATGGGGGAGTGTGTCTTTATTATGTCTTGAGTACATTGTAAGAGGAATTATGCTGTAATGGGGAAGGGTTATTTTTTTTATTTCTCTTAAATGGTTTTTGTCACGAAATCGACAAAGGGGGAGATTGAAAGGTCCATGTTTTATGTTTGTCGAATTTCGTGTCAAAAATTAACTCAAGATGATCTCTTGTAATTCTGAGTTAGAGTCTAGTGAGTCTCGGTTCACTTCGGTTGAAAGAGAAGAAATCTACAAAGGCTCCGAAGAACTCAACTCACCACCGGAAGACATCCTAGGATGGTAAGTGACTTAGAACACTAAGTACCATAGGTGGTTAGATTGCTAAGAGTGTTTCCCACACTGTTTGTTCTTGATAAAATGTGTTTTAAAAGATAAAAATTTAATCTGGACAGTTTTGGTTTCGAAACCAAGAAGCTTGGTTTCGAAACCAACTGCATTGATGGTGTTATTTTTATATAGGGAAAAGTCTGTTTCGAAATCAACCTCAGTTTGATTTCGAAACCAAACTTTATCTGATGACAGATGAAGTTTGGTTTCGAAACCAAAACTGTTGGTTTCGAAACCAAAACTCATCTGTCTTCAGATGAATTTTGGTTTCGAAACCAAACAGTTTGGTTTCGAAACCAAAACCACATCTATCTTCAGATGAAGTTTGGTTTCGAAACCAACCTGTTGATTTCGAAACCAAAAGACAATAACCATCACAGGTGCTTGTTGGTTTCGAAACCAAATCAGGTCAGTTTCGAAACCACATGTTGGTTTCGAAACCGACTGGCTTGATTTCGAAACCAACGCCCAGATTCTTTTTTTTTAGTGCGATTTTCTGAGCTGTAAAGTAACTTTTTAACACATTATTGCTCATCTCCCTCTAAGCCTTGTTTCAGGGAGATAATTGAGCATGGGAAAACATTTCTAAGTGGGATGAGAGGCTCAATGGATTATTCTCTCATCCCCAATAATGGTGTCTACCATTAGACCTAGAACTAATAATTTAGTCTAGGATTGAGCTGGACATCTTCACTATAAATAGGGGTTGAATCTCCAGTATTCAATCAACCATTCACCCCTCACCTCAACAAGCTCTTGAGAGTTTTTCAAACTCGAAATTCTTAGTTCTCAAGCTTGTTGAACTTGGTTCAAATCCTTCCCACTTTAAACCAAAACTCTGTTTTTGTGTGCCGGTGGTATTCCGGTGGTGAAGCTTGAAAGTGTCAAGCAAGTGGTGATACTTGAAGAGTCAAGTATTGGTTCATGGTGCGGGACTTGCGGAGGTCAAGTTGGAGACGCATCATCATCTACTAAGAGGCAAATTCGTGGAGTTCGAATTTGTTGAAGAACTATACACCGTAGCTGTTGGAGCGTAGAGGGAGTCGTAATTCGTGTCCATCGAGTGGTAAATCGGTTTGTAAGTTTTCATTTCTTTTAGTGGATTCTTTTCTGGACTAGGTCCCGGGGTTTTTCCCAGTTTGGGTTTCCTCGTAAACAAAATCTCTTGTGCATATCTTTATATTTATTAAGAGATTGAAATATTCGATTCTTGTTTCCGCATGTTAAAGAATCGAATAAGTCAATACTCTTGATTAGAGATTTTAGTTTCCATCTTTATCACCAATATTATTTTTATTTGGTGATTGTGTAATCCTTAACCTTAGTCACATTGACATACGGTTATTCCAACTAATAACCGTAAGGATTTTAGACTTTCACACGCCTAAGGGCTGAATCTGCCTTTCGTCGTCTTTGAGATTCATGCAAACGGGCTGAATCTGCTATCATCATCTTTGACTCTCAGCTTTCATCGTCTCTGAGAGTCGCTACTATTGTCATCTTCGGGACACTCTACTCTCGTCGTCATTGAGAGTCCCAACATTCGTTGTCATTCAGATTCACGCCCAAGAGCGTCCATGGATCTGTCTTTGAGATTCTCCGCTTTCGTCGTCTTGGAGATTCTCTACTATCGTCGTCTTTGAGGTTCACGCCTAAGGGCTGAACCTGTCTACCGTCGTCTTTGGGACGCTCTGCTTACGTTGTCTTTGAGAGTCCCAACATTCGTCGTCTTTTAGATTCACACCCAGTAGCGTCAATGAATCTGCTCATCGTCATCTTTCAGATTCAAGCCCCGTAGTGTCAATAAATCTGCTTATCGTCTTCTTTCAGATTCACTCCCAAGAGCGTCTATGAATCTGCATTCTTTGTCTTTCAGATTCACGCCCCCTACAGTGAATTATGCCTCAGAAATTGAGCGACATGAATGCAATCCTTTAGGTTAATCCTAGGAATAGATCTACTGCTACTACATGCATGCAGGGCTCAACTAGACTCTGTATTCGAGTAAAGATTCGGGTCACCTCGGCAATATATACCTCGCAGCCCGAAGACTGATCGTATTGACTAGTGCTCTCTGTGTTTTCAAAAATTAAAACAAAAACAAAAAAAAATCCTTTTACTAGGGGTAGTTGTCTCTTCTTCATAGAGTTTCTCTCTTTGAACCCCTGAGAGCTCTACTCTTTCAAGAGCAAGAGAAATAAAAACTTTGAGGGGAATCCAATGGCGCTTATTTCTAGATTAGCCCTCCTCACCTTCCTAGTGACAGCTCATCTAAAGGCAGAAAATAAAAAGAGGAAGAAAAGAGAATGAGATACTCATAAAGGGTTCTTCTTTTTAAATTGACCCTCTCGGCCATCTTCCAACAGAGAAAAGCTTTTTCCAGAGAGACATGATGAAAGGAAAGAAATAATCATCTTAACCAAGAGAGGGAGGGGTTCATCTCCCTAGATTTACCCTCCTACATCCCTCAAACTATTTAGCTCATTCAGGAGCAAAAGATAAATATTTTTTGAGAGAACTATCCTGAGGATTCTTCTGCTGTAGAATTACTCATTCAAGTTCCTCAAAAATTTACCGCTCAACTAGGAGCAAAATATTTCACAACTACTGTGCGAATCAAATTTCAAAAATCGGTCTGAGAGCCCAAAGAACTAAGTCAGTTCCTACACTCTCCTAATTTCAAAAAATGTACCTATTGGGTCGTACACGCACACAAGAGTATGTCATGTCCATTTTTTAATAAAAAGGACGGTTGTATTTTAAAAGAGGTACCTTCCAGGTCACACGCGTGTAAGAGTATGCACGTGTCCCTAAGGGGTCGTGTGAGCTGAAATTTACCTGAAATCCAAACTCCATTTTTGGGGCATGCGAGGTTATCAAGGCCCAAATCAAATTTTTTCAAGAACAAATCGGATTACATACTACTGATAGGGATCAACCAACTATACACAGAATCCTGTCCCAAACAGCAGATTGTTCCAGGTGTCCACATGATCTTCGAAGAATCAGAGTTGGATGACACGATAACCTCAAGCTTGAGAAGGATGACTGCCGAGGAGTACATAGCATCGAAGGCCCAATGGGTAAATGCGAAAGAATATCGTGCAGCCTTCAAACCTCTGAGCAAGAAGAGGACAGGAGAAGAATACCGCAAATATCTTCCTCCCTACAACAAGAGGATGACAGCAATGCAATTTCAAGCGCGCTTCAGCCTGTTCGAAAGGAAAAGATCACATCCAGCTCATAGTGCCTTATAACACAGGTAACAGAAGTACCTCCTCAAACAATCAATAACCAGGCAGACATCGACCACGAAAGGTCAAAAGGAGAATCGCCTGAAAGCCTCATAGGTACGCAATAGGTTTATATGATCTTTGAAAATATGGACCTCTAACCTCATTTCTTTGTCCGTTCTGTTGATGATAATATTGTTGTCGATACTAACCTTTTTGCAGGTAAGTCTCCTGGTGCCATAACATCTGGCACCCAAAAAAAAAAATAACCCGAATCAACCGGGAAAAGGGGCGTCCTCGTCTGAAGAGGAAGGAGTGTGGTCCCCAACAGATTTTGTTTCCGCTTTGAGTTTTCCATTATTTTCAAAAAACCAAAAAAACGAAAATATTTTCAAAAACTACAAAAAAATTGAAAATTCAAAAAACCAAAAAGATGTTTTGTGCATAAATGATTTTGAAGAAGCAATAAGTGACCTCGAAATTGGCAATGAATATGATTATGGGCCCGAAGAAGACGACTGGGTCGCTATCCGGGAGGAAATGCCTGGGAAGATCCAGGAGTTGTTGGATCGTCATGAAGATAGGTCACCATCGACTGAGGAAGACTCTGAATTGATAAACCTGAGTTCTGAAGACCAACCTCAGTTAGTGAAGATTGGTACCACCTTATCTCAAGATGAACAGGAGGCTATGATGGAGTTGCTAAAGGTGTACAAAGATATCTTTGCTTGGTCATATGAGGACATGCCAGGACTAGACGCTGAAATGATGGTTCACAGGCTACCTACTTATCCTGATGCTAAACCAGTTAAACAAAAGCTTAGAAGATTGAGACTGGAATGGATAGTGAGGATCAAAGAAGAAATCTCCAAGCAGTTAGATGCAAAGGTCCTAGTCCCAGTTACATATACAGATTGGTTAGCAAACATTGTGCCAGTACCCAAGAAGGATGGAAAAGTTTGAATGTGCATTGATTACAGGAACCTCAACAAGGCGAGTCTGAAAGATGACTTCCCATTACCACACATTAACACACTAATCGATAATGCCGCTGTCCACGTTTTGTTGTCTTTTATGGATGGGTTCTCCGGATACAATCAGATCAAGATGGCAGAAGAGGACATGGCAAAGACATCGTTCATTACACCTTGGGGAGTACATTGCTACAGAGTAATGCCATTCGGAATTAAGAACGCTGGAGCTACTTACCAAAGGGCCATGACCACTCTCTTCTACGATATGATCCACAAGGAATTGGAGGTTTACGTGGATGACATGATTGCCAAATTGGAAAGAAGAGAGGATCACATCAAGGACTTGACCAAACTCTTCAAGCGTCTAAGGAAATTCAAGTTGAGGCTCAACCCTAGTAAATGTGTATTCAGGGTTAAATCAGAAAAATTATTAGGATTCATCGTCAGGCACAGAGGTATCGAAGTCGATCCAGCCAAAGTGAAGGCCATTGCAGATATACCTCCACCTCGCAACAAAAAAGAGATTCGTGGGTTTCTAGGAAGGATTCAGTACATCAGCAGATTCATAGCTCAACTCACGCCCATTTGTGAGCCCATCTTCAAATTGCTAAGAAAAGATGTTCCCAAGAAATGGACTGAAGATTGCCAGAAGGCATTCGACAGAATTAAAGATTATCTGCTGAGCCCTCCAGTACTGGTCCCGCTGTCCTGGGAAAACCTTTGATCCAATACATCTCTGTTACTGACACTGCAGTGGGAGCAGCTCTAGGGCAATATCATGAAGATATCGGTAAAGAAAGAGCCATTTACTATATCAGTAAGACTTTGTCCAGATATGAGATAAAATATACACCTTTAGAGAAGACTTGCTTTGCGTTGGTATGGGCCGCGAAAAGACTCAGACATTACATGTTGTCACACTCAATCTAGCTACTCGCACGGATGGATCCAATCAAGTATTTGTTTGAGAAGCCAGCATTATCTGGGAGAACGGCTAGGTGGCAGCTGCTTTATCAGAATTCGACATAGCTTATATCACACAAAAATCCATAAAAGGGAGAGCAGTAGCTGACCATCTTGCCGCCCATCTACTTCCGGATAAAACAACAGTGGTAACAGAGTTCCCTGATGAATACATATTGGCAACAGAACCATAAGAAGCAGAAGAAGTGGCACCTTAGAGAATGTACTTCGATGTAGCCCACAATAAGATAGGCAGAGTAGTAGGGGCAATGCTTGTATCTCCTGAAGGAGTCAGAACACCTATCACCATCAGATTGGGGTTTCCTTGTACGAACAACATAGCAGAGTATGAAGCCTGCATTGCTGGTTTGAAGGCAGCCCTTGCCCTATCAGTCAAAAGATTAATGGTTTACGATGATTCTCTCCTGATCATTAAGCAAGTTCAGGGTGAGTGGAAGCTGAAGAACGAACATTTGGTGCCCTATCATGAGTACCTCTTGAAATTGGTCGACGAGTTTGATGAAGTCGAATTCCATCATTTGTTCAGGAACAAAAACTACTGCGCGAATGCTTTAGCAGTGTTATCATCTTGGCTAACTATCCCGGAAGGAGCTAACGTTCGACCAATTGAGGTAATCCAAAGAGATGAACCCTCATACTGCTACCAAGTGCAAGAGTTCGAAGAGCAAGAGCTTAGCGAACCTTGGTATGCAGACATTAAAAGATTCTTGGAGACCTAAGAATATCTAGAAGGCGCGACCAGGAGAGATCGACGGTTTATTAGATCTTGGGCCTCAGGGTTTGCTCGATGTGGATGTCATATATTCAAGAGATCTTTTGATAATACACTGCTAAGATGCGTAGACAAAGATGAAGCATTGAACATTCTAGAAGAAGTCCATGCTGGAGTATGTGGTCCATACATGAGTGGTCGAATGTTGGCTAAAAAGATCTGCAAGTATGGGTACTACTGGCAAACAATGGATACTGACTGTGAAAAGTTCGTCAGAAAATGTGATGAATGCCAGATACACGGAGATCTGATCCATGTTCCCCCGGTAAACCTAAACTGTCTAACATCGCCTTGGCCTTTTTTTAACATGGGGGATCGATGTGATAGGCAAGATACGCCCATCTTCATCAAGATGACCACATCATCGTCGCAATCGACTATTTTACAAAATGGGTAGAAGCAGTCTCTGGTAACAGTATCAAGTCGGCCCCTACCGCGAAGTTCATCCAAAATCACATCATCTGCAGATATAGAGTGCCTCACGAAATCATCTCAGATAATGGTCCAAACTTCATCAATTCCAAGGTACGCCATTTGTTTGACAAATATAGGATCCAGTACCACAACTCGTTACCTCACAGGCCACAAACTAATGGTGCGGTGGAGGCTGCCAACAAGACATTAGTTAAGATCCTAAAAAAGATGATTGTGACTTTAAAGGACTGGAGCGACAATTTGCCCTATGCGTTATGGGCCTATCGCACCTCAATTCGAACGCCAACAGGGGCGACACCATTCTCTCTTATATACGGAATGGAGGTCGTACTTCCAATTGAGATCGAGATTCCAACTCTCAGAGTCCTAATGGAAGGAACCGAGGATGAAGCCAATTGGATCCAGTCCAGGGTAGACGCTTTGAACTGCATTGATGAGAAGAGGATGGATGCAGCATGTCATGCACAGTCTTACCAACAAAGGATAGCTCGTAGCTTTAACAAGAAAGTCCGACCAAGAAACTTGAGCGTAGGCGACCTTGTGCTCAAAGAAATCAGGCCCGTAGATTATTCTGACGCAAGGGGCAAATTCAAACCCAATTGGGAAGGTCCCTACATCATTAAGAACATCCTTCCCGGGATGGCTGTCCGATTGACAAATCTTGATGGGATTGAGCATCAGAGGCCTACAAATGCGGACCAACTCAAGAAGTACTACACTTGAGGTGACTACTCGACTCTTAGACTAGGGGCAAGTGAAGCCGACAGAGGTCCAAAAATGAGGCATTTCTTTGGCCGATATCCAAATTTCCAAAAGAACCCAGTTGAAACTTCATTTCCGTTAAAAAACGAGTTTGAGCCTAAGCCTTTCCTTTGTACATAGCAAATAGTCCCCTCTCTAAATTGGAGAGATTTTATCTTCTTATTTGTATATGTGTTTCTGCCCTAGGGGCAACAACATCCAAAAATCCAAAAAGATCAAATATCAAAAAACCATTACGTGGCCACTAAGATAAGATATTTTTCTTCCTCTTCATCTCAACCGTCTAAGTGTGGTTGATTTAGCGGTTAACTAGAGAGGAAATCTTTCGGTTTTTTTTACTCTCTCTGGTTTTTTCTGGTCTCTGGTCTTTTTGGTTTCTTCTGCCTCCAGTTCTCCTCTTTTCTTTCTTCTGAGTAAATTAGGGTACCATTGGTGATCCTTTTCTCCTCCATTAAGGGAGCATCAGAGAGTGGAGAGGAAAGGATCAATGAGGTAAGAGAGAAGGTCAGAGAAGATAAGGTAGGGGTGTGCAACGGATCGAAACTATTAAAATTTGGCCCATCTATAATCGATCCAATGTTTGATTGGTTGTTAGAATCTCCATCCATTTCGATCTGCCTAAGGCATCCCATCCAATCCGACCTGATCCAAGTGAGGTTGGATTGGATGGGTTCGGTTTCGTCGTTTAAGGCAGTTCAGAAAACCTAGAATTGAAACAGAGACAAAAATGGAGGAAAAATAAATTATTGTTTGATTTACACAGGAAATTACAAAGATCTAGAAATTTTCTCAAATATTAGTAAATTACAAATATCAAAAAAATTACAAAGTTCGAAGAAATCTCATTAACATCAAGATTTTTTAAGAATATCTAAAAAATTTCACAGAGACATAAAATCTAAGAAATTGTCTGATAAGTTAAAAAATCTAAGAAATTCACAAAAATCCATCAACTAAGAACTAAAAAGTTCACAAATTTTGGGATCTAAATATAGATCAGATCTCATATCGATCTCCCAAGAGAGAGAAAGATGGTACAGGCGATGAAATGAAAGAGATTAACGATGGTTCAAGCCATGCCAAGGTTGCAATCGAAGACAGATAAGCGCATGAACCATGAGAAGAAGACGATCAAGATCTAAGTAGTCCATAAACTAAGGTACCCGGACTACGATCGGTGTTCTTGTTTAGATCTGGTGGGGATATGGTTTACGTACAGCCTCACCATTCTTCTTATTCTTTTTCTTTTTCTTCTTCTTCTTCTTCTTCTTCTTCTTCTTCTCCTTCTTCCTTTTTCCTGATTAAAACAACCTTATTATTAACCCATCCAACATTAAATTTAGAATCGAAATGAAGAAGAAAGGGAAAGAGGGAAATTAACAGAGAGATCAATAGAGACATTGGATAGTAGGATTTGGGGTTGGGGTTTTTAGTTTTAGGTTTACATTTTTAACCCTAAGGCTTTTTCCAAATTACCAAATGCCAACTATATGTTTAGGTAAGTATTAGGTCAGTTGGGTCGGTCGGTAATGGTTTCGATGACTCAGATCCACTCACCGATCTACTCTCATTGGATTTTAGAAACTTGAAACTGATCCGCCCCCATCACCACTTCGGTTTCGTTTCGATCCAACTCAAGCAAATTAGACTGGTTTGGTTTGGTTAGTTCGAAAGAAAAATGCACAGCCCTAAGATTAGGTGAGGATAGAGATATAGTGGATCCTTCTTGCTATTAATGCATTTTCTTTCCTGCGTCATCATGGGGGGTGAGTCCAAGGGAGTGACCTCATCTTCTTCTTTTAGAATTTGGAAATTCCAGTAACATCTTACTTATTCTTCTCATCTAATGCTAATTATATGGAGCAAATTATGGATTTTTCTCTTATATTTACTTAGTTGGATCAATTGTAATTTTAGGTTAGTAAGCTTTTATTTCTCTGTAATCCTCTCTTTTGTAAAAAGGATCCATATTAGAAATCTAAATGTAATAATCTTGATTGCCATTTTTGGTATGAAATAGAATTTGTATCCATGTTTTTTTTGAGTATGTGTTGGTATAGAATTTGTATCCATTCTCTGTTGGGTATGTGAATATCTTGTTCTTAACTTTTGATGAGAAATAAACTTTAGAGCTAAAAGTGAGTGGAAATGTTGGTTTCCATTTCTGGCATGAAATCAAAAAGTATATTATAATCTTGTTTTCCATCTTTGTATATAATAAAATCATGAGCTAGTATATATTTCCCATCTTTGTATATAATGAAATCATGAGCTAATATGCTATAATCTTGTTTTTCTTCTTTGTGTATAATGAAATCACGAATTAGTTACAATCTTGTTTTCCATTTTTGTATATAATGAAATTGGGAGGTGAAAAGTATGAAATAGTTTAGTTTTCCTACTTTGTATATATAAGGTCTTTTTGAATGAAAAAGCATGTCAATCTCTCTGTAGCTTTTGCATGTTATAAAAGAATGCTTATATTCATGAAAAGACTTTTGTGGATACATGATGATGTGAGACCCGAGAGTAAAGTGTGGGTTTATTTGTGCTGATATTATTAGAAATCATGTTTTTGGAAATGCTTAGTGATTGAATCATTTCAGTAACTATGGATCTCATGTCTTGGATATAGCCATCAAGGAATATGCTCAGGGGATAAATTATATAATAGTGTTATCTTCTCATATGGTGGTTTGAGAATAAATTGTGTGATAATATTATCTTCTTATATGGTGGTTTGAGATATCTTTGTAGACATGCATGTTTTGATATAATCAATGTTTAAAATGCATATCGATGGTCATTAAGATGAATTCCTTATAAGGTAATGATGATTCTCATGCTTGTGTGTTTCATAGAAAGAAAGTGAAAGTCTAAATGTCCGACGGTTTTAGTTGGATTAACCGTATGTCAATATGACTAAGGTTAAGGATCACACAATCACGTAATAAAAATTATAAAGGTGATAAAGAACAAAACAATAATCTCAAACAAGAGTATTGAATTATTCAATTCTTAATATGCAGAATTAAGAACAAGAATCGAATAATTCAATCTCATAAAAAGTGTGAAAATATGCACAAGAGATTTTGTGTACGAGGAAACCCAAACTGGGAAAAAACCCCGGGACCTAGTCTAGAAAAGAATCCACTAAAAGTTAATGAAAACTTACAAACCGATTTACCACTCGATGGACACGAATTATGACTCCCTCTACGCTCCGACAACTATGGTATACAGTTCTTCCACAAATTCGAACTCCACGAATTTGCCTTTTAGTGGACAGTGATGCGTCTCCAACTTGAACTTCGCAAGTCCCTCACCTTAAACCAAAACTCGACTCCTCGAGTATATCACCACGAGCTTGACACTCCAAGCTCAACCACCGGAAATCCACCGGCACAAAAAAATAGAGTTTTTGGTTTGAAATGGGAAGGATTTGAACTAAGTTTAACAAGCTTGGAATTTATAGATTTCGAGCTAAACTCTCCAAGCACTTGTTGAGGTTAAGGGTGATTGGTTGATTTGAACAATGGAAGATCAACCCTTATTTATGGTGAAATGTCCAGATCTAAACCAGAATAAACAAGTTTATTCTTGGACATTATCATATGAGATGGGAGGTCATTCCATTATCTTTCTTATCCCACTCATGAATGTTTCCCACGCACCAATAAACCAACTAAGACATGCTTATGTGTGAATATGCAAAAAGTTGAAAAGAATCTTTTTACAGCTCAAAAAATCGCTAAAAAAGTTTGAATCTGGGCGATGGTTTCGAAACCAACAGGTGGTTTCGAAAGCAATGCCTTTGGTTTCGAAACCAAACTAGTACTGATGATTTTTTGTCTTTTAGTTTCGAAACTAATAGGTTTGGTTTCGCTTGTTGATTTCGAAACACTATGTTCCCTGTTTGAAAATAACTATCAGTTATACTTTGGTTTCGAAACCAAACACCCCAAATTCAGTTTTTTTTCTTTAAAATTCATTTGTTAAGACAATTTAAAAATGTGGGAAACACTCTAATGATCTAACCACCTATGGTACTTAGTTTCTCTAAGTCTCTTACCATCTTAGGATGTTTTCCAGTGGTGAGTTGAGTTCTTCAGAGCCATTGTTGATTTCTTCAAACTGATTCGACCCAAGACTCTCTAAACTCTAACTCAAGTTACAAATACATTCTTGAGTTTACTTTTTACACGAAAATCGACAAACAAAAACACATGAGAAAACTCAGGGACCTTACAATCTCCCCCTTTGTCGATTTCGTGACAAAAACCATTTAAGAGAAATAAAAAAAATAACCCTTCCCCATTACAATATAATTTCTCTTACAATGAACTCAAAATAAAGAAAGACAAAAACTCTCCCAT
This sequence comes from Macleaya cordata, assembly GCA_002174775.1. Classification (NCBI taxonomy): domain Eukaryota; kingdom Viridiplantae; phylum Streptophyta; class Magnoliopsida; order Ranunculales; family Papaveraceae; genus Macleaya; species Macleaya cordata. Next base: position 73,288 of record MVGT01000730.1, on the reverse strand, counting down.
AATATGACATCTAAACTCTAGGAGTAGTCTTTCAAGATTTTCCTCCAAAAATTCAAACTCACACCAAAATAAGGTAATACTCATAAAGAAAATAATCCCCTACAATAAAAATAGAAGAATTCAACCACTCCCCTTATGTGTATGAATTCTCTCCCCCATATTTATACACTCTCCCTGCATTTAATCTTTCAGAAGTATAATCACTTTTCCCCCTTTTTGTCAGAAATAGACAAAGGTCGGAAAAATAAATTCCTGCAAGAAGATACATCGAGGCACTTATATGGAGAAAGGAAACAAACTATGCATTTACGAAATAAAACTTAATCATCCATCATTTGTTCAAAGTTTCAAAACCAGATAATAAAGGTTTAGAAAGTGAAAGATGAAGCCGCAAATGAAAAATAAAAGATTAAGTATCATTCACAACTTAGATAAGAAAGAGAGAGTAGAATCTAACTTTCCATCTCAGTACTAGCAGCATTACTGGAGGACTCCTCACCAACATCAGCAGAGGCTCTCTGAGGAACACTCTCCTCTCCATCATCATCAACATCACTGGAGGATTCATCAGAAGAATCATCATCCTCAGCCTAATCCTCGAACTCCACTAGGCGATCATGGTGTAGCACCCGCACTTTTGGTCGAACCCTTAGAGGTGAAAGCTCTCTCTTGCACTTTTTGGCTGAGGGAGATACATTTTATATTTCTCCAAAAGTCTTGTGTTTTTGATTAAGTTGGAGTCGCCACCTGATATTTAGCGAATCAGGACCCTTTAGTTGGAAAACTACTCCTAGCCTTTTCTTTGAAAAATTCTAATGGTGGTCTTCCTTAGATTGGTCTTTGATTGAGATTCTGAGTAAGAGAACTCTATTACAGGTCAGGAAGGTGTGAGGCACCTGACAACCGCCCGATCAAAGATCGGTCTCTACTTAATAATTAGGGGATACTTCTAGGGATATTTGTTGTAAGAACTGATTAAAAAATTTTGCACAGAAAATCTGAGCAATTGATTATCTTATAGATAATGGGTCATTTGTGTATCTCTTTTTTAGATGAAATCAAATTGAATAAATACTCTCTTTGAAAGTAAATGTAGACCATGAAGTACATGCTTTCTTTTTAAGCACGTGTTTTGAATTATCTCCATGTTTTAGGAGATGTTCAATAATGTTATCATTCTGAGAATCTGGGAGGGATTATACAAATTTCAGTATTTATTGATGAAATTTCCTTTTAAGAAATAATTCTCTTAAAAATATTCCTTATTCAAATGTTTGCTTCCTATGGAATTTCCATGTGTATAGCTTCTATTCTGGCAATTTACTTTAGACAGTAATTCAAACTATTGCATTCCTATGGTTCATTACTATGGTTTTACATCAAGGGAGAGGTATTGAGATTATCATTTTGAATGATTACACTAGTACATAAATTGGAGATTGTAAACAAATGATTTTAACAAGTTAGAGAAATAATGAAAAGAGGCATTCCCATGATAACTAATTTTTAGATTTCTTTGACAAAATGAATAAATAATTTTTAAGAAAACAAGAATTATGGACAATGGAAATAAATGCTTTAACTTTTTATGGTTAGGAATGTTAGAAAGTTATTGTTAGTAACAAGGAATGTAAATAAAGAAATTGAGAAATTGCTTGGAAATATATTACATAGAATGGGGATATTGAATATTAGAGTATTAGTATTGATAACTTATAAATATAAGTAAAGAATGTTAGAGAATTGGTGTTAGTAGCTTATAAGTAAATGACAAGCAATGTAAATAAAGAATGTTAGAAAGTTAATGTTAGTAACTTATAAGTAAATGGCAAGGAATTTAAATAAAGATGTAAAAATAAAGAAATTAAAAAATTACCTAGAAGTAAATTGCATGAAATGTAAATAAAGATAGATATAAGAAAGAATGTTTACTTTAGAACAATATATATAAATGTATGGATAATATTTACATCCTGAAATCACCATAAGTATTATGGTTTTCAAGACAATCCAATTTAGATCATCTTGAAATTTAGCCAAGTTTAGAAAATTTCTATACCTTGACAAATGTAACAACTTGAATAAGGATTCAACACTTGAAGTCTCTAAACCAAAAGAAGGTCACACCACTCCTAATTTAAAAAGAGTGTTGAGACTAAAAATTGGAAGAGCTTCTTGTTTGTACAACTTCTTGATCGTTGCAAAGTTTCTCTTTGAAAGTTTCTAACCCAAAAAGGACACACCACGCTTAAATTTTATAAGAGTGTTATGACTAGAATGAGTAGAGCTTTGAGAGAAGAGTTACACTCAGAATTCTAAAAGAAATATCTTCTAACTCTATAGCTTTTCGAGCCTTCTTCTCTTCAAACTCTCAAGAATGAACTTACTACACTTTTTTTTTTAGTTTTAGCTCCTCCTAAAATGTGAGGTGGAAGGCTTCTTTTATAGCCTTCCATCAAAGGGGTGAGATGGTAGGCTTAATAGTGAAGATAGGTAGAATAGTAAGGATGTGGATTTTTTAAAGGAATAAAAATAAAAAATATTTTTCCTTTTGCTAAAATTAGGGGTAGGCTTCCTTATTTGAGGAAGAAAAGCAAAGGGAAGGATAAAAAACGAGAAGTAGGTAGAATAGGGAGAAAGAAGAGCCAAAAAGGGGTCCAGCACCAGTTGGTTTTGGTTCGAACCATTGGTTCGAACCAACTGGAGCCTGGTTCCTCTTTTCTCTTCCTTGGGCCTGTTGGGCCTCTCCGTTCTTTCTTCTTATTGGGCTTGCTTTTGAGAGTTTTTATTTCATTTTTGGGGTATTTTTGTGGTTTTTTGGATGGGCTTATGGTTTTCGCTTTGGGTTGGGCCATTGGAACAAAATTGGATTGATTTAGGTTTGGTTATTGAAATGGGTTCCATGCTAATTTTGAGCTTGGTTTGTTGAGGTGATTCAGGGGCTTATTTTTGTGGCTCCACTATAATGAGGATAAAATTGGGGTGTCTACAAATGCCCCTCTTTGCTAAAGGTCTAGTTTGTAGACCGTATGCCAAAGTAAAGACACCCGAATTTTGGGTGATAAGGTCTGCATTTTTTAGTGGGACTTTTCCACGTTTTGAAGCGGTCCTTTTTCTAATCCATTGGCTTGATCCTCGTTTTAGAGAATGATTTCCGTGTCCTTCATTTGCCCTATTTTTTTCTTCTCTTTTTAGGGTTTCCCTGGGGTACGTGTGCCCCTTGGTATCTTTGCCTTTAAAAAAAAAGTTTTTACTTTCCTTTTAGGGCAAAGCCCTCTAACCTCGAACCGTGCTGCTCCTCACCGATCTTCGTCGTTCCGTTCTTGCCGTTCCTTCTCGCCGCACCTTCGAGTTCTCTCTTCACTTTTCTCCTTGCTATACTCCTCTCTATCTCCGCCGATCGTCGATTTTGCTTGGTTGAAAATGGATTTAACTTGGTGTTTCTTCACTCTTATGCTTTTCTCCAACTGTGCATCAATTTCTTGATTGCTTTAATCATTTGGGAGGTATGGGGAGGTGGCCGTCGATGAGGCCTTTAGGATCAACTGTCGGCGGCATCTGATGGCTGGCCATCGCGAGAAGGTTTTTTCTTTGTTGTAAACCTCCCCTTTTTGTAATGGTTTCCCCTTGAATCAATGAAGATCATTTACCTTTTTGAAATTTTGCATGTGTTTGTAAGAGAAATGCATGGCTGACCAAAAAAAAAAGAAAAAATGTTTGTCGGAGAGCTCGAACGGATCGAAGAACAAATGACCATACAAGTTGGTTTGAACTAGTGGTTCGAACTAAAACAACTGTAATCCAATTTTTTTTTCTAAAAAAAAAGAAAGGAAAAAAAAATAGCTGGTTCAGACCATTGGTTCGAACTAGAAAGTGCCTGGAATTTTTCTAGAGCAGCTAGTTCGAACCTGAAATTTTTTTTTTTAAAAAGAAAATGATGTGAATCAAAAGTTTCCAGACCTACCTCTCCTAGTAGTTAGGAATTTTAGCTCCACGTTTTTTTTGTGGGAGGTGGTAACTTTCTCCCTTTTTTAGCAAACTTGTTTTAAGGGATGTGACACTTTGAATTAGTGGATGGATGAAGATGAATTATTTGTGTTTGATAGGTAAGATGGTATGCTAGATTTATAGATGGATAATGGCTTGGTGCTAGACTTAGGGTAATGATTTGAGCATTTTTAGCTCTTGTAGGGAGTTTAAGTTATAAATGGATTCTTTTGGTTTGAATAATTCTACCCCATCCTATCTTCTTCTAATTCTAACTTCTTTCTTGAAATTAGCATTCATTTGCTCTTCTTTTACCATTAATTTGCATTTTTTCTTTACTCATATCAATGGATGACTTTGTTCATTGGGTTCACTTCCTAATGGATGAAGATTGAGATGCAATTTTCACACATCATCTCAGTAGCATCGCTCATCTTTTCCACGTGCGCATCGACTATAACTTGCTCGCATATGCCCGTCATTGTTGGGACCCTGAAGTTCATGCCTTTAGATTTGGTTGCTATAACGAGTTTTGTCCTACGGTTGAGGAGTATAGCCGTATCTTGGGTAGCTTTACCAACAATGATTTGATAGAGATTCCTCCTTTCGGTTATTCCCGCCTTGACTTCAACGTGTACTTGGGTGGCATGAATGAGAATTCTTTTCCTTCCATCCATTATCTAAAAGGCATCCACATTGGATATCTTGCTCGAATTTTCTTCCATGCTACTGATCCAGTAACCCGTGGTCGAGCATTGTGCCTATGCCTTATGGGACATTTGCTTTTCCGGTACGATGGAATTCACTTCAATCGTTCGGTTGCCTTAGCTTTGCAAGGGGCTAGAGTGCTTAAAGCTCTTATCCCCCTTATGCTCAGTGAAACATTCGATTTCCTTGATGGTTTCATGGAAGGGCTCGTTATCGGAGGGAGTCCCGCTTTGCTCTACGTAGGAGATTTTTCCGTCATTCATCATTTTTTGTTGTTATTATTATTTTTTTTTCTTTTTTTCTTTTTTTTTGACTATATTTGACTTCACATCCTTTTTTTTTAGATATGGCTTGTGGAGCATCTTCGACTCGTTGACCCTGTTCTGGAGGCGCTTGGCTTGGCGACTAATGTGGTGCGTATATTCAACCTTTGCCAATTGTATCATTGGGCGGCACACCTCTTTTTAAATAATCTTCGGGGACTCATAGAGGGAGAGATCTGCTGGCATTTGAGTAATTTAGGGATTGCCTTGACCTTTACCCGTACCAAAAGTCACAACGTCTTAACTTTTACAAGCTTGACGCGTCATACGTTTTATTGTCCCCAAATACTCTATCGTTAGTTTGGATACAATCAAGGAATTCCCCAAATGCATGGACATTTCTTTGGCATCGAGATAATGAGGTACAAGCTGTGCCTACTTGTCTTCCAGGTTATACAGATTGGTGGGATGAGCTTCTATCTTTTGATGACTTTGGATCCGATGTCAAAGATAAGTAAAAAGAACAAAAATGGAGAGAAAATTTTCCTATTTTGTAAATCAATTTTTTTTAAAGGTTGAAACTCTTTTGTGATATTTTGAATATATGGATGACCTTTTTTTTTTAATTTGGTTTGTGTGACTTGTTTAGACATGAAATGAAAGTATTCAAATGAATCGACATTCATCTAAGTAACTTGGACAATTACATAATTTTCTCCTTTTTAAAAAAAAAAATCAACTTGAATAATTAACTCAAAACATGAAAAAAATTGAAGTTAGAGCAGCTGGTTCGAACCAGTGGTTCAAACTAGTTGTTTCCTGTTATTTATTTATTTATTTATTTATTTTTTCTCTGTTGGAGCAGCCGGTTTGAACTACTGGTTCAAACATAGTACCTAGTCTTTAAGCGTAGTACCTCTTGATCTGGTCTATGTTTGTGATATTCCGTAGTCGATTCCCATTCATGTCCATGAGCCATACCGCCTTCCCCGAAAGAATCTCTTCAATGACGTAGGGGCCTTCCCAGTTTGATTTGAACTTTTCTCTGGAGTCCGTGTGTGAGACCGGTCTTATTTCTTTAAGCACCATATCGCCCACTTAAAATTGTCTGGGATGCACCTTTTTGTTGAAACTCCGGGTTATCCTTTGTTGATAAGCTTGAGATTGACACGTGGCTTTTATCCTTCGCTCATCGATAAAGTTCAACTACTCGACTCTCGCTTGGATCCATTCCTCTTAGGGGATAATCCCTTCTTTCAATACTCTTAAAGATGGGATTTCCACCTCTGAAGGGAGTACGACTTCTATCCCATATACCAATGAAAATGGGGTGGCTCTAGTAGGTGTATGTATCGACGTTCGATAGCCCCAAAGGGCGTATGGAAGTTTTTCGCTCCAGTCTTTGTAGGTCATCGTCATTTTCTTCAGTATTTTCACCGTCTTGTTGGCAGCCTTGACAGCTCCATTGGTTTAAGGTCTATACGGTGACGAGTTATGATGTTGAATTTTGTACTTCTGGAGTAGTAGGCGTACCTCCCTACTGAGAAAATTGGTCCCATTATCTGAGATAATTTCATGTGGCACTCTATATTACAGTTAATATACATTTAAATGAATTTTGCGGTAGGACTTGACTTGGCACTTTTGCAAGAGACTGCTTCAACACACTTTGTAAAGTAGTCAATAGCAACAATGATGAATGCGTGGCCGCTTGAAGATCATGGACTTACTTTCCCTATCACATCTATGCCCCAGGTTGAAAAAGGCCATGGTGACGAGAGTGTGTGCAACATAGATGGTGGAGCATATATTTGATTCTCATATATTTGACATTGATGACATTTCCGCACGAAATTGATGATATCTGTTTCTATGGTCGTCCAATAATATCCATCCCAGAGGATTTTTCTTGCCAACATTGACTCATTCATGTGGGGTCCACATACCTCGCCATGTACTTTTTCCAAAAAGAACTGGGCTTCGTGCTCATCCACACAACGCAATAAGGTGCCGTTGTGTGATTTTTTGAAAAGAGCGCCTCCCAGTACCAGAAATTGGCATGCGGCTCGTCTAATGTATTTTTTTAATGCTTGGTGGACCCTTCCGGGAATTTTTGGTCCTCTAAGAATTTCTTTATATCATAAAACCAAGGATTTCCATCTGGCATTTCTGCTATTATGCTGATCTAGAGATAATATGCCGGGTCATCTTGTTGGATGACCTCGATGGGCCTGACTGTTGCCCCATCCGATATAGTTAACCATAATGCTAGAACTGCAAGAGCAATAGCGCAGTGGTTCTTGTTTTTGAATACATGGTGGAATTCGATGAAATCGAATTCTTTAACTAACTCGCTCTAGAACTCATGATAAGGCACCAACTTCTCGTCCTTTAACTTCCATATCCCTTGTATTTGGTTGATGATTAGTAATGAATCCCCATATATATTTAATCTTTTAATCGATATTGCAAGCGCTGCTTGTAATCCTGCAATACATGCCTCATATTTTGAAATGTTGTTGGTGCATGGAAATTCCAACCTAATTGCAATGGGGATCCTTAAGTTCTCTGGTGACTCTACAATTGCCCCTACACCTCGACCAATTCGGTTGTGGGCTCTGTCCAAATACATCTTCCATACCTGGTCATTTTCGGGCTCAGCAGTGAGAATATATTCATCAGGAAATTCTGTTTCCAGAGACTGGTCTCCCGTTGTTAGTTGTGCTGCAAGCTGATCGGCAATTATGCTCCCTTTAATCGATTTTTGAGTGACATAGGTGATGTCAAACTCTGATAATAGTAATTGCCATCTTGCAGTTTTGCCAGATAATGCAGGTTTCTCAAACAAGTATTTGAGAGGATCCATTCTTGACAAAAGCTGAACCGAATAAGAAAACATGTAATGTCGTAGTCACTTAGTGGCCCATACAAGTACAAGACATGTTTTCTCTGGTGACGTATATTTTGTTTCATACCCAGAAAGAGCCTTGCTGATATAGCAAATTGCCATCTCCTTTCTGCTGTCTTCGTCATATTGTCCCAGTACAGCTCCCATGGATGATTCAGTTACTAAAATATATATCAAGAGTGGTCTCCTGGGCGTAGGTGGTACTAACACGGGAGGATTTTCCAAGTATTGCTTGATTCTTTCAAATGCTTCTTGACAATCATCATTGCAAATTTTTGGAGTGCTTTTTCTTAATAGTTTGAAGATAGGTTCATAGATGGGTGTGAGTTGTGCTATGAATCGACTGATATACTGGATTCTTCTGAGGAACTCCGTGATCTCCTTTTCATTCTTCGGCGGAGGCATTTCCTTGATCACTTTTATCTTGGTTGGGTCCACCTCTATTCCTCTGTGGCTGACAAAGACTCCCAACTGTTTTCCTGACCTTGCTCCGAACACACATTTGTTGGGATTGAGGCGTAGTTGGTATTTTCGGAGTTGATGGAAGAGCTTGGCTAGAACTTTGACATGCTCTTCTATTTTTTCTGACTTGGAAACCATGTTATCCACATATACTTCAATTTCCTTATGGATCATGTCATGAAACAAAGTGGTCATTGCCCGTTGGTAAGTGGCACCAGCATTTTTAAGTCCAAATGGCATTACCCAGTACCCATAAGTTCCCCATGGGGTGATAAAAGAGATTTTTCTTATGTCCTGCTCCGCCATTTTTATTTGATTGTACCCTGAATATCCATCTATTAAAGACAGTAGACCATGGCATGCCGCGTTGTCTACTAGAATGTCTATGTGGGGTAAAGGAAAGTTATCCTTGGGACTGGCTTTGTTGAGATTTCTGTAATCTATGCACATTTGAACTTTTCCATCCTTTTTCGGCACGGGTACAATGTTGACCAACCAATCTGAGAATTTTACCGTCACCAGGAATTTTGCCTCTAATTGTTTAGTGACTTCCTCTTTAATTTTCAACATCCATTCAAGTTTCAATCTTCAGAGCTTTTGCTTCATAAGTTTTATTTCTGGGTAAGTGGGTAAGTGGTGCTCCACTATGCTCGTATTTAACCCAGTCATATCCTTATATGACCATGCGAAAATATCTTTAAATTGGTTCAACAATTCTATCAAAGCATTTCGCTCATATGGAGATAACGTGGTTCCAATCTTCACTGTCTGTGGCTCTTCTCTTGTACCCAAATTCACGACTTCTACTTCCTCTTCCACAGGTTATGTCCTTTCCTCATATTGGTCTAGGGATTTGAGGATTTTATCTGAGAGTTCTTTATTTTCACGTTCTAATATCAGGTCTGCCATACTCTCTTGAACTTCTGTACGATTAACATTTTTCTCTGGTTTTTTTATTTTTGGCTTTTTGTAGGATTTTTGCATTTTTTTGATTTTTGCAAGCATTGGTGTTTTGAAAGCTACTATACACTGTTCAGGGGACCAATATTCTTCCTCCATTTTAGAGGATGGTCCCGTCCCATCTCCTTCTATGAATTTTTTTTTTGGTTACCGGCAGCAACCTTGCCAGTACTCGATCTTTCCATTCCATTGGTTTTCTTAGAGTGATCTCCTGAGGTCATCTGGATAAGAAGAGAAGGATCAAATCCTGATTTCTTAAAGACTACACAGAGATGTGGTGCCTCTGTGAGATTTTCAAAGTTCTCAACATGTTTTGCATCACCTTCGGTATCTGCCCCTTGAATGAACAACCTTTTCAATCCCTCGAAGACTGTTTCATCAAGTATCGATAGTTGAACCTGCATTTTCGGCCTTGGTCTAATGATGATTGGTACAACTGGCATAACTTCTGTTAGTGATGTAGTTTTTCGTGCACCCTTTCTAATGACTCATAAAGCTTTGATTGTTTAGACCAGTTTATGAAACATGGTTCACCCATTCTCTCAGCTTGTTTCTTCCTTAGTTTTTCCAAGTTTATTTGCTTTATCACCTCCTCTGTTGGGTTAAACCCCAATCCATATGTTCCTTCATGTGCTATTTGGGAGCCATTCAGTGGCTCAGCGTTGCATAGAGTTTATTTCCTAACCCCATCCCAGGAAAGAAATTGTGTTTCCTGAGGAAATGTGCAACCTTTCTGTTCCCATGATTGAATTTGCTTGGGATTTTCTCTCAGACTGTTGTCTTAATGACTAACACGTACGTTGTTTCTTTAGTAACCTTGCAGAATTCAGGCTCGATGGTGGGTGCCACGACTTCTGACTCTCGGACATCTGGATCTCCCCGAATCACTACCAACCTCCCCTGGTAGTAGAGTTTTAACTTTTGGTGTACTGTAGAAGTGACCGCGTTGATGTGGTGTAACCAGGGTCGTCCCAATAGCAGGTTAAAGTTTGCATCTATCTCCATGACCAAGAATTGCACTACTATTTGGATCCACCCAATAGTTATAGTGGTGGTGAACTCACCCACTATATTCTTCTTTCTGTTATCAAACCCTTTTACAGCTTTTATCGTCCCCTCCTGAAGCTCCATGTCTTCTGGGTTCAGGCCCATGATCCTAGCTTCCTTGAGCATGCAAATGTTCACGCCTGCTCCATTGTCAATTAAAACCCTTGGGATTATGAGATGGTTCCAGCAAATTGAGACGTAGAAGGCTAAATTATGGTCTTTTCCCTCTTTTGGTAAATCCTCATCAAAAAAGGCAATAAAGTTTTCTTTTTGAGATGGGGCTAGCATGTTTTCTAGCTCTTCTGGTGTGATACCTGTTGACACATGAATTGAGTTCCAGCAAATTGAGACGTAGAGGGCTAAATTATGGTCTTTTCCCTCTTTTGGTAAATCCTCATCAGAAAAGGCAATAAAGTTTTCTTTTTGAGATGGGCTAGTGTGATTACTAGCTCTTCTGGTGTGATACCTGTTGACACATGAATTGAGTTCAATGCCTTCAACGTCGCTTCCCTGTGTCCCGTGGATGCTTCTAGTAGACCCCAGATTGACATATTAGCCTTCGTTTTCTTGAGTTGCTCTATTATCTGATTATCTTCTTTCTTCAATTCCTCTGACTTCTGCGGAACCACTTGTACTGGTGGGGGAATTTGTAATGCGGCTGCTGGGTTATTGGTTCTTAGATGCACTGGTTTGTAATGCCTCCCTCCTTGGGTTTGATGTTGTATCTCATGGCATTCTTTGACTTCTTCTTTTAGTGGGACTTCCCATGCTTGATTTTGAGAGACCAAGATTTTAACTGGGCCAACTTTTGCCCCTGGTTTGATAAGGATGGGTCCCTTTATTTTTGTGGGCTTTTCAACCATTTCTGCCGAAGTGAATTCGTCTTGTCCTGATCCCATCGATTTCCCCACTTCTTGGTTTGACTCTACTTTTTCCAATTCCCTTGATTTTGCCATTTCCTTGGTTTGGATTGGCCTTTTTGAATTTGAAGTTAGGTTGATGGAAATGTTGCGGTCCTCACTTTCCATCCTTCGAATGAACTTCGAGGGATCTATGGTGTTTGTTGAATCGATATAACTCACAAATTGTTGCCCCTCAACTCGGTATGCTGGTAGCGAGTTGCTGTTAATGTTGGGTTTATTTGGTAGAGTTACCCCAGGAATGTTAATTTTATTTGATTCCAACAAATTTTGAATTTCATGCCTTAATGCTATGCACTTATCTGTAGCATGTCCTGCTGCTTGGTAGAAATCACAAAGGAGATTTTCTTTGTACCACTTGGGTAACGGATCTGGGGGTGGCATTGGCTCTCTCTTTGCCAATACCCCTGCTTCCACCAACAAGGGAAGAAACTCACTCAAGGGGTGCCCTAAGTTAGAGAATTCTCTTTTCTCCTTGTTTTGACTTTTTCCTTAGAATTGGCCTTGAGCCGGTGTTTGAACCTACTCTTTGGCCTATGCTTGAGTTTTAGGCTGGATAACCGAAGGGATTCCCAGAGGTTGAGGAGGTGCTATATAATTAACATGCTCCTTACCTGTTCTTCTATACTTGTTATCTGGTTGTGAACTTATCATGAACCTGGCTCCATCTTTGGCTGCGTCTTCCATTTGGGTCCCTGATTTTATTAGATCTGACATCTGATGATGGGATACAATACTTAAAGGCCATTTGTATTCAAGATTCACATTTTTCAAAATCATTGAAATTTGTTCTTCTTCAGTTGGGCGATCGATCATTTCTCGATTGCCTCTTTGTAACCATAGCATCGGAATTTTGCGAGAACTGTTTCATGAAAGTGTCAGTTAATGCCGGCCATGTGGGTATAACCTTCCGATCTAAGGCCGCAAACCATCTTAAAGTAAGCCCAGTGAGACTCTTCTGGAATAGGTGAACTAGTAATTCATTACTAATTCCTAATGGCTTTAAATACCCCATGTAAGATGTGAGGTGAGATTTCAGGCACCCTAACCCGTCATACTTTTCTATCTTAGGAAACTTGAAGTTTGGGGGGAGTTTCTCTAATGGAGCCTGATACCATGCGTTTGCACTATAGGTTCCCATCTTAGACTTGTGAAATTCCTCCTTCATTTCTTGAAATTCTTGGTACATTAGAGTTTTTTTCCATTTCTCCGTTTCTGAATCCTCATATTGTTGGTATTCAGCTTTGTTTGGTACACGACTCTAGAGTGGCACTGGTTCTTCGGATAGGACATGGGTTGAATGGAGTTGCATTAGTCCCGTAATTTCTGAGGTTCCTTCTTTTAGTATTGAACCCTCTGCTCTAAAGGTCTGCCCCTTCTCCGTGTTTTCTGGGATTGCCACTCCTTTTGCTTTTTGTCTTGATAATATGAGGGAGAACTTATCTTTTAGGGCCTTCTTACTCCTAGGAGTCGTTTGTTCCTCACCCATTTCTTCTTGATCAGATATTTTCTCGTTTCGAACTAGTCTTTTTTGTGGTCTAGTCCAGATAGGCTGAGAATCCTTTAGAGATGGCTTTTTCAATCCTCCCGTGACTTGTTGTCTCTAGGCTCCTTGTACATTGATTTTTAGAAAGAAAAACTTGTTAGTACTTATGATAGATTTGTTGGGGTGATGCTTTAATCACTTAATGTTATGTGAATGCAATCCTATTAGGTTTTTCCCAAGGTTCCTCTTTTTTTTTTAAATGATATTCAGAAACTAAGATTTTCCTAGGATTTTCTTTTTGAAAGCTAGGATTTTCTTAGGTTTTTTTTCTTTTCAAGAAATGATATTCACAAACTAGGATTTTCTACAGGAAACGAGGATTTTCCTAGGGTTTTTCATTTGAAGAGTGATATTCACAAACTGGGATATTCCTAGAATTTTCCTTATAAAAACTAGAATTTTTATACTTTTTTTTTATAAGACACGGTTGTGTGACATTGTTTGTGTACACAAACCCAGTCCGAGCTTACAACAAATATCAGAAAAACACCCCTAATTAATTTTCAAGTCGAGTTCTCGGTTTAGTTCATCTCCAGCAGAGTCGCCAGCTGTACTACCCTCACAGAATGGTTGGTCGAACGCTAGGAGATGAAAGCTCTCTCTTGCACTTTTTGGCTGAGGGAGATACATTTTATATCTCTATCCTAGAGTCTTGTGATTTTGATTGAGTTGGAGTCGCCACCTGATTTTTAGGGAATCAGGACCCTTCAGTTGGAAAACAGCTCCTAGCCTTTTCTTCGAAAAATTCTAACGGCGGTCTTCCTTGGATTGGTCTGCGATTGAGATTCCGAGTAAGAGAACTCTATTACGGGTTAGGAAGGTGTGAGGTACCTGACAACCACCCGATAAAAGATCGTTCTCTACTTCATAATTAGGGGATAATTTTAGGGATATTTGTTGTAAGAACTGATTAAAAAATTTTGCACAAAAATCTGAGCAATTGATTATCTTATAGATAATGGGTCATTTGTGTATCTCTTTTTGAGATAAAATCAAATTGAACAAATACTCTCTTTGAAAGTAAATGTAGACCATGAAGTACATGCTTTCTTTTTAAGCACGTGTTTTGAATTATCTGCATGTTTTAGGAGATGCTGGATGTGGGACGATAATCTTCCCTTATTTAAAGGAAAGATTAGGATTTCTTAATAATGTTATCATTCTGAGAATCTGGGAGGGATTATACAAATTTTTGTATTTATTGATGAAATTTCCTTTTAAGAAATAATTCCCTTGAAAATATTCCTTTTTCAAATGTTTGCTTCTTATGGAATTTCCATTTGTATAGCTTCTATTATGGCATTTTACTTTAGATAGTAATTTAAACTATTGCATTCCTAATGGTTCATTACCATGGTTTTACATCAAATGAGAGGTATTGAGATTATCATTTTGAATGATTACACTAGTACATAAATTCGAGATTGTAAACAAATGATATTAACAAGTTAGAGAAATAATGAAAAGAAGCATTCCCATGATAACTAATTTTTAGATTTCTTTGACAAAACGAATAAATAATTTTTAAGAAAACAAGAAGTATGCACAATGGAAATAAATGCTTTAACCTTTTATGGTTAGGAATGTTAGAAAGTTAATGTTAGTAACAAGGAATGTAAATAAAGAAATTGAGAAATTACTTGGAAATATATTACATGGAATGGGGATATTGAATATTAGAGAGCTAGTATTGATAACTTATAAATATAAGTAAAGAATGTTAGAAGATTGGTGTTAATAACTTATAACTAAATGACAAGAAATGTAAATAAAGAATGTTAGAAAGTTAATGTTAGTAGCTTATAAGTAAATGGTAAGGAATTTAAATAAAGATGTAAAAATTAAGAACTTAAAAAATTACTTAGAAGTAAATTGATGAAATGTAAATAAAGATAGATATAAGAAAGAATGTTCACTTTGGAACAATATATATAAATTTATGGATAATATTTACATCTTGAAATCACCATAAGTATTATTGTTTTCAAGACAATCTAATTTAGATCATATTGAAATTTAGCCAAGTTTAGAAAATTTCTATACCTTTACAAATGGAACAACTTGAATAAGGATTCGCACTTGAAGTCTCTAAACCAAAAGAAGGTCACACCACTCCTAATTTAATAAGAGTGTTTAGACTAAAAATTGGAAGAGCTTCTTCTTGTTTGTACAACTTCTTGATCTTTGCAAAGTTTTTCTTTGAAAGTCTCTAACCCAAAAAGGACACACCACTCTTAAATTTTATAAGAGTGTTGTGATTAGAATGAGTAGATCTTTGAGAGAAGAGTTACACTCTAAATTCTAAAAGAAAAGAAAAATCTTCTAACTCCTTAGCTGCTCAAGCCTTCTTCTCTTCAAACTCTCAAGAATGAAATTACTACACTCTTTTTTTTTTTAGTTTTAGCTCCTCCCAAAATGTGAGGTGGAAGGCTCCTTTTATAGCCTTCCATCAAAGGGGTGAGATGGTAAGCTTAATAGTAAAAATAGGTAGAATAGTAAGGAGGTGGATTTTTTAAAGGAATGAAAATAAAAAATATTTTTCCTTTTGCTAAAATTCGGGGTAGGCTTTCTTATTTGAGGGAGAAAAGCAAAGGGAAGGATAAAAAATGAGAAGTAGGTAGAATAGGGAGAAAGAAGAGCCAAAAAAGGGGTCCAGCACTAGTTGGTTCGAACCAGTGGTTCGAACTAGCTGGAGCCTAGTTCCTCTTTTCTTCTTCCTTGGGCCTATTGGGCCTCTCCGTTCTTTCTTCTTATTGGGCTTGCTTTTAGGAGTTTTTTTTTCATTTTTGGGGTATTTTTGGGGTTGTTTTGGATGGGCTTATGGTTTTCGCTTTGGGTTGGGCCATTCGAACAAAATTGGATTGATTTAGGTTTGGTTATTGAAATGGGTTCCATATTAATTTTGAGCTTGGTTTGTTGAGGTGATTCATGGGCTTATTTTTGTGGCTCCATTATAATTAGGGTAAAATTGGGGTGTCTATGTATGGCTAGTCTTGGATCTCCCCTCATCAGTCACTTTAGGTATACCCTCAACACTTACTTTAGCTGCAACGGCATTCACAACCGATACAAGCAGCTTCATGTAAGCTATGATGTTGTTGGTGTCCTGAGCTTGAGCTACCCATGCTTGTCTTCTGAGTTCTCTTCTAGTAGACTGTGAAGAGGCAGCTGGTGTAGTGCTAGGAGGACCAGGCTCCGATAGATCTGAAACAGCAGGAGCTGGCTCCTCTGTGAGCTTTAAATGCCCTTTAATCCTCTTAATAGTCGATTCAGAGATAGTTCTCATAGCCTCAAGGGCGGCCTCTTGAGCAAGGATAATAACCCCACAGTGAAGAAGGATCCTCTCACTGAGTTTGGAAAATGGGAGCAAGTGAGCTCGAGTGGCGTGCTTGTTTATGGTGATCATTTGATACATAATACAATCTGCCATCCTAAGCTTGGTCTTCGTTCCCAAATGATATAAGAACTCAGCCATTGTATCACTAAGCTTACTACGATTCCCTGAACATGGATAAAGATTGGTGGTGACTATGTTTCCCAATACCTTGTGAAACAAGGTACATCTCTTAGCTGGGAAGTCCTTCTCCCAATCAAATACTTCCCCAGCCAACTCTTTAGCGATGGTATGAGTACCTGGAGTGTACTCTTCATCAGGATCACGAAGAGGCGGGAATCGAATGGCATCCTCCTCATCCTGGAAATCCAGTAGAGTTGTAATGAGAGGACTATCAACCACAAAGTGTTTCGCACATACCATGGTGGAAAACTTGAATCCCTCTTTATCAATGTTGTGAAAATTCGAGTTAAATACTCGAACAAGTCTTGGGTAGGCATTCCCTAAACCATTAAAAAACCTATCCCAATTTCAGAAATTCAACCTAGAATGAATTTCCTGTAGAATGACATCCTTGTGCCAATTTACTTCTCTTCAACAATGAGGGAACGTTTTTGGAAGTTTTGGATATAAAGCTTGTAACAATGCGCCGAGTAAAACTTCTCTTTCGTTCTAGGGCAAACATAGAATTACGAAAAACCCGTTGAGGATCTTGGCCTCTTTGGTTTTGAGGAAGTAGGGGAGGAAGAGGTTGGTCATTTTGAAGACATAATTGAATCAAAACGATAAGAAAAACTAGGTTTTCAAGAAGGAAAACAATGAAGAACAAAGGTAGAGGAGGAAGGCTTACCAAAACGCAAAATCCACAAGAAAAGATCTTCAAACGCATGAAACCCTAGCTAAACAATCCAAAATCCTTGAAAAACCCTTTCTCCCTTCTTTCGAAACCAAAATATACGAATAAGAATGAGAAGGTTTCGAAACCCTTTTAAAAACCCACCTTTTAAAAAGCCCTAAACTGCCCCTTATATCGTGAAAAGCGGCGACGGTTTCGAAACTAAAAGTTTTAGTTTCGAAACTGAAGACAAAAAAATTGTCTCCAAACCAAATGTTTTGGTTTCGAAACTGAAGACAAAAATGTTTCCAGGTACAATTTGGTTTCGAAACCAACATGTTTAGTTTCGAAACTGAAAACAAAAAGATCTCTAAGTCCTTTTTGGTTTCGAAACCAACAGATTTGGTTTCAAAACTGAAAGGCAATATCAGCACAGGTCAATTTTGGTTTCGAAACCAGTCATGTTGGTTTCGAAACTGAAATACAAAATCACCAAAATTTTGACATATCACCCATAAAACTCATTTTTGATGAAAATTTTGATGGAATCAAGGTATAACCAAGATATGTGACCTGTTACACAGGGCTATGAAGAATATAACGCAATGAACACAAGATTTTTGCAAACATGAATATGCTAAACCTTATTCGAATAGAGCCTTGTTGATTCTCAAAACAAGTAACACCACAATATTCTTATAGATGATCAATGAACTTGTGTGTGTTGAGAGAATAATATCATTATGTGAGATCATCCTAAAAGGAAGATAAGATAAGGATGTTCATATTATTAATTTCTTCAAATCTGAACCTTACCCAGCATTAAAGAACCATATCACTTTGCACCCTATAAAATGACCTTCATGTTTGAGCATAAGATAGAACTTTTGAGGTACTCAAGAGCATGAGACATAGATTATCAACAAGACACCAGTATTTTCCTTGAACTTGTAAGCGACTCTTATTCGAGGATGTGCTTCTAAGAAAGTACCCGTATTGGAATCAAGTGAATCACCATGAGGTCAAGATAAAGAAAAGAACATCGAGTTCCCAATCTTTTTGCGGGATCTCACTCTTTTTGATGTTCTAACATCGAGTTCATCATTTTGTACGAGAATCACTTTTTTGGTGTTTCACCAAGCTCAAATTATTTTACAAGAGCTTACTATTTTGGTGATGGATTGGAACAAGATATAACAAAAATTTTAGTACTTCATCAGAAAACCATATCCTAGAGAAATATAGTCCAACCAGCTGGTTCAGTCCATAAATGAATCATGAGTTTTATTTTCAACCCATCCAATGATCCAACTAAGATAAAATCACACTTACTCTAGAGACTCCTTATGTGTATATGAACCAAAAGATCAGCCAAGAGATTATGTGGACTTATTGCAGAGATTCACAAGCTATATCAAAATAAGGTAAATTAAATCAAATTGTAAAATCTCTTATATGTTCAAGCATTCTACAAAAGATAGCCGTTTGAAACAGGAAGAATACTTAAAATCACACATATTAGAATGCAGAGTTTTGAAAGCAAACTAATAAACACAACTCACTATTCAACCCAAAAAGATATGCAATGCAAAAGACCGGGAAAGAGTGAGAAGAAAATAATTAGTTACTAACAACCACACCAATAGATCTTCTAAGGAGTTCAAACCTAAGAATATCTAGAGGTTTTGTAAGTAAATCATCCAATTATTTTTTGGTAGGAACATACTCAAGACAAATCACCTTGTTTTCAACTAAATCACGAATGAAGTGATATTTTATGTCTATATGTTTAGTTTTAGAATGTTGTACTGGATTCCTAGCAATATCAATGGCATTGGTATTATCACAAAGCACAGTCATAGTATCATGTTCAATGCCATAATCAGATAACATTTGTTTCATCCAAAGCAATTGAGTACAACACGATCCTGCAGCAATGTATTCTTCTTTAGCAGTTGACAAGGATTGAGAATTTTGTTTCTTACTTTGCCATGCTACCAAGTTGTGTCCAACAAAGTAGCAGCCTCCTGAAGTACTTTTCCTGTCATCAACATTGCCTGCCCAATCTACATCAGAATAGCCCACTATTTCAGAATTTGTGTCATTAGTATACCACAAGCCAAAACTAAGAGTTCCCTTAACATAACGAATAATTCGTTTGACTGCAGTTAAGTATGACTCTTTAGGTTTTGCTTGATAGCGAGCACAAGCACCTATACTAAAAGAAATATCAGGATGACTAACTGTAAGATAAAGAAGACTCCGTATCACACTTCTATATTATTTTTGGTCTACTTCCTGTCCAGCTAAGTCATTTGTTTACTTTATAGTGGTTCCCATCGGTGTGCGAGCATCTTTTGCAGATTCCATGCCAAACTTCTTTACGAGATCCTTGGCATATTTTGATTGAGATATAAATATCCCATCTTTTTGTTGCTTAACCTGTAATTATAGAAAGAAGGTTAGTTCTCCAACCATACTCATTTCAAATTCCTTCTTCATTAGATTTGAGAAGGATTAAGCTTGTTTGGTTGAGGTAGAACCAAACACTATGTCATCTACATAGATTGAGCAACAAGAACATCATTTTCAGCCCATTTAATAAACATGGTTTTATCAGCTCCCCCTCTTGAGAATCCTTTTCGAAGAAGAAAAGTAGTCAATCTATCATACCATGCTCTTGAAGCTTGTTTCAAACTATAAAGGACTTTCTTCAATCGGTAGATATGATTAGGATTGATGGGATCTTCAAATCCTTTAGGTTGTTCTACAAACACTTCTTCTTATAGGATGCCATTTTGAAATACTATTTTGACATCTATTTGAAAAAATTAAAATTTTAAATGGCAAGTAATCGCCAAAAGCAACCTTATGGACTCTAGTCTTGCAACCGGAGCAAAGGTTTCATCAAAGTCTACACCTTCAATTTGAGAATACCCTTGTGCAACAAGTCTAGCCTTGTTTCTCACAATAGTTTCAAATTCATCAGATTTATTCTTGAAGATCCATTTAGTACCAATGACATTGGTATTCTTTGGACGAGGTACAAGACTCCACACTTTTTGTCTTGTGAATTGGCCAAGCTCATCTTGCATTGCTTGTATCTAATTTTCATCCTGCAAAGCATCAACCACATTAGTAGGTTCATACACGGAAACATAACATATATGACTTACAATGTTTTGAACTTGTCTCCGTGTTTGAACACCAGTTTCAATCCCTCCTATATTTTCATTGGGATTGTGTAGTCGTTGAGCCTATGTGGTTGAATGGTCTTGAGCAGGATTTCCTGATTCATTAACTTGACCACTTGTAGTTAAGTTTTGTGGAGTATCCCATTTTTCATCTGAATCTCGGGAGGAAGATGCATCATCATTATTATCTGAATCAAGTTCAGTTTTCACAGTTTTACCTTAAACAAGATTGTCTTCTTCAACTGCATCTGAAGAGGAAGAGATGTTAGAATCATCAATAACAACATTAATGGATTCCATGATAGTTTCGGTCCTTTTGTTGTACACATGAAAAGCCCGACTATCCAAAGCATACCCAATGAAGATTCTTTCATCACTTTTGGGGTCAAATTTTCCAGCATTTTCTCTATCCCTAAGGATGTAGCATGGACTCCCAAAATTACAAAGGTAACTAAAATTTGGTTTCTTACCAAACTAAAGTTCATATGGGGTATTGAGAATTTTGGGTCTTAGATAGACTCTGTTAACCAAGTAGCATGCAGTAAAAACAGCTTCACCCTAAAACCTTTGTGCTAGATTTTTTGCTATGCAGAAGCACTCTAGCCATTTCTTGAATCATATGATTCTTTCTTTCAGCAACCCCATTTTGTTGAGGAGTTATAGGTGCTGAAAACTCATGCTTTATGCCATATTTGTCACAAAAATCTTCAACTTTTGAGTCCTTGAATTCCGTACCACGGTTACTTCTTATCCGTTTGATCTTGAAATCTTGCTCATTTTGAATTCGCTGGCATATAATAAAAAATTCATCGTAAGTATCATATTTTTCCCTAAGAAAAGCAATCCAAGTATATCTAGAAAAATCATCAGCCATGACTAAGATGTATTGGTTTCCACCAATACTCTCGGTTCTCATAGGACCCATAAGATCCATATGAATTAATTACAATGTTTTGGTGGTAGCAACATCTTTTGATGATTTATGTGGACTTCTAGTTTGTATACCTTTTTGGCATGGTCCACATAATCCATCAACATTTTTACTTACCTTCGGCAGCCCACGTACTAATCCTTTGTTAGCAATCTTTGCTAGGTCTTTGAAGTTGACATAACCTAGTCTTTGGTGCCAAAGGTGAGCAGCATCAAGTTTAGACAAATTGCATATAAGGTTAGGAGATGCATTAATCATATAGCAATTACTACTCATCTCCTACCAATCATAACACATTTACCATCACCATTCATGATTTCACAACTATTGGAGGTAAATTTCACGGAATGGTTAATGTCACAAATTTAGCTAATACTTAAAAGGTTAGCTTTCATACCTTCAATATAGAGTACATCCTTGATTTTCGGTACACCGGGTAACTTAATTGTACCTTTACCTTTGACATAGGCGGTGCTACCATCACCAAATGTTACAACTCCCCCAACATGACTTTTGAATTGACTAAAGCATGATTTGTCACCAGTTATGTGCCTACTACAACCACTATCAAGAAACCAATCAAGTCAGTTACATGCTTTATAAGCAATCAAAGCAACATTAGCCTTTATCTCACTTTTCTTAACCCACAGTTTTTTCTTTGGTGCTATCTAGGATGGGTTTATGTGGACTTCTAGTTTGTTTACCTTTTTGGCATGGTCCATCTACTCCATCAACATTTTTACTTACCTTCGGTAGCCCACGTACTAATCTTTTGTTAGCAATCTTTGCTAGGTCTTTGAAGTTGACGTAACTTAGTCTTTGGTGCCAAAGGTGAGTAGCATCAAGTTTAGACAAATTGCAAATAAGGTTAGGAGATGCATTAATCATATAGCAATTACTACTAGTCTCCTACCAATCATAACACATTTACCATCACCATTCATGATTTCACAACTATAGGAGGTAAATTTCACGGAATGGTTAATGTCACAAATTTAGCTAATACTTAGAAGGTTAGCTTTCATACCTTCAACATAGAGTACATCCTTGATTTTTGGTACACCGGGTAACTTAATTGTACCTTTACCTTTGACATATGCGGTGCTACCATCACCAAATGTTACAACTCCTCCATCTTGACTTTTGAATTGACTAAAGCATGATTTGTCACCAGTCATGTGCCTGCTACAACCACTATCAAGAAACCAATCAAGTCAGTTACATGCTTTATAAGCAATCAAAGCAACATTAGCCTTTATCTCACTTTTCTTAACCCACACAGTTTTTTCTTTGGTGCTATCTAGGATGGGTTTAGTGGTTTTAGGAACAACTACCTTGGTTTTAGTAGGTTCCTTCTTTGAGTTGTGAGGAGTGTTACCTTTCGGTACATTACCTTGTATATTCCTTCTGAGTTTTGAGATCTTACCAGATAAGTTCTTTGCTTTTGCTTGTAATTCTTTGTATTGATAGAGAAGATTTGCCTTTCTTTGTTCATTAAAAGCATCTTCTATATAAAATTTGTAAGTATTTTGCAAGTGACCTGAAACACCACAATAAGAGCACACTTCAGCAAAATATGTGCCTGTTGTTTTACCCAGATTTTTCCTGGTTTGAGTGAGTGTGCTCTTTGGAGGAATCTTTTGAGCATGTTGCTCGTTAACTTTCACAAACTTTGTTCCTTGTGGTGAGTTGGAACTATTTGTAGCATCATAACCCAATCCCTTCTTATCATTTGCAGTCTTGGCTGCATTTAACAAGTTAGATATAAAGTTAGAACCATGATTGAATTTATCTAACAAGTCATTTGATAAGATCAAGTCTCTCTTGGTTGAGGCAAGAGTGGAATCAAGAGACTTGATTTTATCTAAGGCTTCCATAAGATCCAACTCAAGAGAGTTAATCTTGGTAAGTAGCTTTGAGATCTCCTCTTTAAATTATTTTGTTTTAATGAAACATTCTTGCAACTTGATCATGGCTTCATCTCGTTCAGTTTGAATGAATGTCAACTTCTCATTCAGCACCGGTACCAGTCATCATGGCAGGAGGAGTCCAAGCTACTTCTACAGTTCTCCAAACTCTTTGGTCTAAGGACTTTAGGAAAGCCCTCATTCTAGCTTTCCAGTAAGGATAATTGCTACCAGTGAACAATGGTGATTTATTTACAACACTACCTTCTCTTTGGAAATCCATTTAGTCACAACACGGATCACACTTAGGTAGTTAAACCTAGCAAGTGAACAAGCTCTGATACCAATTAAAAGTCTAAATGTCTGACAGTTTTATTTGGATTAACCGTATGTCAATATGACTAAGGATAAGGATCACATAATCACCTAATAAAAATTATAAAGGTGATAAAGAATAAAACAATAAGCTCGAACAAGAGTATTGACTTATTCGATTCTTAATATACAGAATTAAAAACAAGAATTGAATAATTCAATCTCATAAAAAGTGTGAAAATATGCACAAGAGATTTTGTTTACAAGGAAACTCAAACTAGGAAAAAACCCCGGGACCTAGTCCTAAAAAGAATCCACTAAAAGTTAATGAAAACTTACAAACTGATTTACCACTCAATGGACACGAATTATAACTCTCTCTACGCTCCAACAGCTATGGTGTACAGTTCTTTCACAAATTCGAACTTCACGAATTTGCCTTTTAGTGGACAGTAATGCATCTCCAACTTGAACTTCGCAAGTCCCGCATCTTAAACCAAAACTCGACTCCTCGAGTATATCACCACGAGCTTGACACTCCAAACTCAACCACCGAAAATCCACCGGCAAACAAAAACAGAGTTTTTGGTTTGAAATGGGAAGGATTTGAACCAAGTTCAACAAGCTTGGAATCTATAAATTTCGGGCTAAACTCTCCAAGCACTTGTTGAGGTTATGGGTGATTGGTTGATTTGAACAATGAAGGATCAACCCCTATTTATAGTAAAATGTCTAGATCTAAACCAGAATAAACAAGTTTATTCTTGGACATCATCATATAAGAGGGGAGGCCATTCCATTATCTTTCTTATCGCACTCATGAATGTTTCCCACGCACTAATAAACCAACTAAGACATACTTAGGTGGGAATGTGCACAAAGTTGAAAAAGAATCTCTTTACAGCTCAAGAAATCGCTAAAAAAGTTTGAATCTGGGCGATGGTTTCAAAACTAAGAGGATTGGTTTCGAAACTAGCAGGTGGTTTCGAAAGCAATACCTTTGGTTTCGAGACCAAACTGGTACTGATGATATTTTGTCTTTTAGTTTCGAAACCAACAGGTTTGGTTTCGAAACCAAACTTCATCTGTTATCAGATGATATTTGGTTTCGAAACTTACAGGTTTAGTTTCGAAACCAAACTTCATCTGTCATCACATTAAGTTTGGTTTCGAAATCAACAAGGTTGATTTCGAAACTCTTTGTTCCATGTTTGAAAATAACCATCAGTTATACTTTGGTTTCGAAACCAAACACCCCAAATTCAATTTTTTTCTTTAAAATTCATTTGTTAAGACAACTTAAAAGTGTGGGAAACACTCTAATGACCTAACCACCTATGGTACTTAGTTTCTCTAAGTCTGTTACCATCCTAAGATGTTTTCTGGTGGTGAGTTGAGTTCTTCAGAGCCTTTATAGATTTCTTCAAATTGATTCGACCCAAGACTCTCTGGACTCTAACTCAAGTTACAAATATATTCTTGAGTTTACTTTTGACATGAAAATCGACAAACAAAAACACATGAGAAAACTAATGAACCTTACAGAAAGCAAAATATGCATGACTTCATGATGTAAGAACTAAGAATGGCTTGATCTTTGTGTTAAGTATGTTAGAAATGACATGATCTTTAATGTCGAAGGTTTGGATCGTGGAAAATCACATTGAACTAACACGATCTAAATACGTTTAGCTCACTTTGTCTATTACCAAAATGTCATGTTCAATCCATTTGGTACACTTTACTATTTTGGCATGATGATATGATTATGTCACATGATTGCTTGATGTGTTTGCTATGCATGCCATGCTAGAAATCCATGAAATAAATGCATATGCTTTGATTCATGATTCTCTTTGATCCTGTCTTGTTTTAGCTTAATTTGCGGCTTAATCCTTTTTAGGCTAGAGAAATAAATGTGAATAAGCTTTTGAATAGAATATTTAGGACTTGAACCCTCTTTGCGGGTTCACAGGCCCACATCTTTCTATAGGCCTTTCGAAGCCCAGTCAGTGCCAAACCATAAAAAACCTTAAAATAAACTTAAGTTTGTGCTTAGTTTAGGATTGTTTGCTCAGAGATAGGTTGCATTAGTCCTAGGGTTTTTTGTTGCTTTTCGGGGTCGGTCTCGGAGGTCACTTAGTTAAGTGAAGTTCCTAATCTGATCCCAACTATAGGTCAAAACCACTTTCGAAAAATAAAATAGAAAACAATCGTTTTCAAAAAAAAAATCATTTCATTAGTCTAGGTCATGCATTTAGGATCTTAGAATCCCTAAACAAAGACTAGGCTTCTTAGACCGTTCTTAGTTGACTTTTAGGGTCGCTCTCATGCATCTCTGCATACGCACACCGAACGCATGCGAGTCATCGTTTTCGTCATGTGTGCAGCCCACACATGTCACATGCTTTTCAAAATGAAAGAGAAAGAATTTTTCAACAATAAAAAGAAGAAATGTGTCCATCTTTAGTCACGTGCCTGTTTTGCATGTCATTGATCATCACGTGCCTGTTTTGCACGGCGTCCATCGTCACATGCCTATTTTGCACGTATGATCTTCTGTCACGTACCTATTTTGCACGTCGTCCATTGTCACGTGCCTGTTTTGTACGTACGATCTTCTGTCATGTGTCGGTTTCGCACATACTTCTTATCTCAGGATACATGCCTGTTTTGCACGTCCACCCTCCATCACGTGCCAGTTTCGCACGTATGCCCTTCTTTAGTCACGTTCCTATTTGCACATCACCTTCTGTCATGTGCCTGTTTTACACATCATCCATCGTCACGTGCCAGTCTTGCACATACGATCTTTGCCACGTGTCAGTTTTGTACGTAGGATCCTCGATTTAATAGGCCTATTTCGCACGTATCACTTGTTTATTTATGCATGAGCATAGTTATATGCGTGTCACTATTGTATGCTTAGGTATATGTGCGGTCGCACATATCACCCCTTTTGTGCACGCGTGGTATCTCCACACGTGTTACTGCGCTTTGATGCATCTCTAGAGCATGGAGAGGCGTACCTATTTTATTTTTTCCCCAGAACCTTATACGATGTCACATAGATTTAGGGGCACCATACATTACTTTTATCGCCTCCCCATTATAGTATAGCTTAGTTCGATAAGTTCCCAAAGAATGCCCTCAGACGTGAAGTAGAGGCCGATCTCACGATCTGGCGATTGCCAAGTGCCTAACACCTTCTTGACCCGTACCTGGATTCTCTTACCCAGGAATCTCTTCATTGCAGACCATTGACCAGAAGATCGCCATGGAGTTTTTGATAAAATAAAAGCGGTTTTTCAAACAAAGTGGGTCCTGATTCTTTCTAATCAGGTGGCGACTCCATTTTTTGCATAACTCTTTAGTCATCCTTCTCTCCAATTTTCGTGGACGAATTCGGGACCCCCATCTTTCTCTTCTCTTTCGAAGATGGATAGTGGAGTGGGCGTTGCCAGATTCTGGGTTCACACCAGCATATCATCAACATAAACTTCCATTGATTCTCTGATCATGTCCTTAAACATCTTATTCACTAACCTTTGGTAGGTAGCTCCTGCATTCTTCAAACCGAAAGGCATGACCTTATAACAATATAAACCTCTATTTGTGAGGAAAGCTGTCTTCTCGACATCCTCTGGATTCATAAGAATTTGATTACAACTAGAGTATTCGTCCATGAATATTAATAACTCATGTTTTGCTGTTGCTTCTACCATTCTAACTATATTCGGGAGAGGGTAGCTGTCCTTTGGACAAGCTTTATTGAGGCCTGTAAAATCCACACAGACTCGAATTTTCCCATTTTTCTTTGGTACTGCTACTATATTTGCAATCCAATCTGGATATTGCACTTCTCGAATGAATCCTGCACTTAACAGCTTATCAGTCTCCTCATTTACAGGACCATAATACTTTTCAGCAAGCTTTCTCGGACACTGTTTTACTAGTTTGAAACCTTGTATAATGTTCAAACTATAAAATAATATATTAGCATCGTTATCTTCCCTTTTTCAAGCGAAGAAATCAATGTTAGTCTTCAATAATTGGATAATGGAGTCTTTGACCTTAGCATCCAGATCTCTTGCAATAAAAGTTATTTTCCTTTCATCATCACGTCCCAAATTTATTTCTTCAACTTCATCTTTTTCAACTTTTATTCTTCCTTTCTCCAGAAGTCGAGAATCAGCTTTCTTTGGTATTTCGATAGGTTTCTAAAAGCTTTCCCACTCCTTACCTTTTTACTGTGATTGCTATAAGGTTTCTGGCTTGTGCTTTCCAAGCTCAACAGCCTGACATTCTTGACTCAAAGTTGTATCCCCTTTTAGAACATGAATGCCATCTGAAGTTCAAAACTTCAATCTCTCATGAAAGGTAGAAGGCACAACTTTCATTTTTTGTAACCATGTTCTTCCTAAAATCACACTATAAAGATGGAGAATTTACCACCAAAAATCTCACAGAAGTTAAAACTGGTCCAGCCAAAACTGATAGTTCTATCTCACCTTCTGGATATGTATAGGCTCCATTAAAACCAACTATAGGAGCTTTCGAAACAGCTAAATCCTCCTTCAATTTCATCTTGGTGAAAGCTTACTTAAAAATTATATCCGCAGAACTTCCACGATCGATTAAAATTTTCCTAACCTCCCAACCACGACTTCATGGCTAGGAAATCCAAGAGGCACGTCGGAAGAAGATTGAGAAAGCTGAGACTAAGTCAGCCGACAAGCGTGATGTGACACCCGAGAATTTCTTTTCCATTTTTGGTCTAGACTGGACCTGGGGTGGGCCTAAGCCCCCAGGTCCACGTGGACCTTGTTATTGGACTAACAAGGCTTGGATAGGAGTGATGGTCCATTAGTGGATGCCATAGGGTGGAATTATCGAGCCCCTTACCTACGTACACGATTTGCATGCATGCATGAATTCACTTTGCATGTGTTTAGATGGTTAATATTAATAGTAATGTTGAGTTGGAATTATTATTTCATGTGAAATATGTTGATATTATTAGTAGTTATGTTTAGTTAGAATTATTATTTCATGTGAAACATGTTGATATTATTAGTAGTTATGTTGAATTAGAATTATTATTTCATGTGAAATATGTTGATATGAAGTACAAATTTATATAAGAAAGGAAAGAGTGGACCCCACATTGAAGAAAGACCCAAGACCACTATTATTTCATGTGAAAAAAATGTTGGTTTGATATCTATATATATGTATATATTTATTTACATACATATATATATATATACATACATACATACACACATACATACATATATATATATAAATATACATGAGAGAATTTAATTAATTAGAAAATATTCTTGGGGATCACACAACTCATATTGTATGCAAGATATGAATGATAAAATAGGTCGCACAAAGTGGGAGGCGTTCGAGAGAGAGAGAGAGAGAGAGTGAGAGAATCGATCCTACCTCTCTCTCTAAGCATATAAGGTTACCTAATTTAATATATGCATGCATAAAAACATTTATGCATATATATATATATATATATGTATATATATGCATGTATATATTTGATTACTACTCATTGATTGAAAGATATCTATATGCATGGAAGGTTTGGAAACAATCAATGTGCATATCTTCTTCAATTGTAAACATGTGACTAAAATATCAAAAGAATAAGTACCAAGTTTAGAATGGTATCTAAGTAAGGAAATGAATTCAAAATTTGAATTCATTTGTTTGAAATACTTTTGGTTAGCTCATTTTGAATACATTGTAAATGCCTTACTAACAATAGTATTCCCTTTCTAAGACAAATCTCAAAGAGATGCTAACCGTTAGATTTACTTGATGAGTCAAGATTAATTAAATGGTTCAAAGATTTACATATATACATGCCATAGTCGATCCAATTAATGGGAAAACCCAACCAAATATTAACTAGATCATTAAATTGCCAAAACTTACCTATTATGTATAGATGACACCAAGTTTGGTAAGATTGGCCCACCAAGATTGGAACTAAACTCATGGTAAAAAAGTACTAACCTTAGGATTCATTTTGATGGAGATGTGCCAAGTTCTAGATAACTTTGAACTTCAAAATATTATGATCATGTTACACACTCTAGCATAATATATTGAATGGAGGAAAGAAAATATACAAAAGTGGGATGGAATTTTAAAAAGGAAAGGGGGATGGTGTAGATCTCGATTTGGAGAGGGAGAGGCTGCCCTAGTTCAACCTCTACTCTTCCTCCCTCATTGACTCTCTGCATTCGGTTTTGTGGAGACAGCACCAAAAAAAAACTCTCCTACACAAGTCGATCCTTCCCTTCTCCTAAAAAATCATTGCATCCCCTCACAATAAGGAACCACCATAAAACATTGAAGAAGAGAGAGAAAGGAAGGAGGAAGGGAAACCAAGGGGGGACAAAAAGGGAGAAAAAAGAAAGAGAGTGAAGCTAGTTCGATCTCCACTCTCTCTCTTATTTTTTCTGGTGCACAAAAAAAAGGGGGAAGAAAAGAGAGAAAAAAAGGGAGAGAGAGAAGTCTGATTCGATCTCTATTCTCTCTCTTATTTTCGTGCTAGTTTCAAAAAAAAAAACTAGCCGATTCCTCCCCACTCCTCTAACCATCTCTCAACACACCAATAATCCTCTATTAAACCTAACCTAAGGAAGAAGGGAGGAAAAAGGAGGACCTAAGAGAAGGAAAAAAAAGGGGGAAGAGATCATCACCTCTACTCAAATAGGATTGCGGTTAAGGTAGGAAGGAATTTGATTTAATATTATATTGCATAACTTTCTTATAATCTCATTAGTGGATACTTATCTATATGACATGATTTATAATAAATCTTAACGTGGATGTGTTTTATTTTAATGGCATGATGAAATATGTGTATGATTAAATCGACCTTATCATGGACATTATTTTGATGAACTTGAAGTCGTGATTTAATACCATGATGATGTGGGTAACAATGGATCAATATTGATGTGGTTGATTGGCGTTATAGACTTAAATATTTTATATATCATGTTAACATGAAGGTGATGTGTATGGTTTCTAGCCAATATTCATAAGGTG
Source organism: Macleaya cordata (assembly GCA_002174775.1). Taxonomy (NCBI): domain Eukaryota; kingdom Viridiplantae; phylum Streptophyta; class Magnoliopsida; order Ranunculales; family Papaveraceae; genus Macleaya; species Macleaya cordata. The sequence goes on along the minus strand of MVGT01000730.1, from coordinate 42,885 downwards.
AATGCATGTCAATATCGAAATAATGAATGCGTGCATATTACATGATTTTGTGTAGAAAATACACGTTGAGTGCATGATCACTTGGGAAATAAGAAAAACATGTAACCAGAAACAAAGGAAATATATTGAATCAAAATGATTCGTGCCTTTTAGGCGTCTTTATGGCGATACCCCATGATGGGTTCCCTGCGGAAGACAATCTCAGATCGTGGGTTGCACCCGTTACAACTGTAAGATTTAAAAATCGTAAAGGGAATAAGCTTTTAAAATAGACCACGCTTTTCTGGTTATAAACTGTTGTTGAATGCTTTTACATATTTAAATGTGTTGCTGTAAGCTTATCAATAAGCATTGTGCATGCTGTTCTAACATGATTTAGTGATGATTTATGCAAGATAACATGTAATGGTGATCATTTGGTGATGTGGATTGTATATGTTTAATTTGGGAATGTTTTGGTCACATTTTGGTGATGATATGGATCATGATATATTGCTGTCACAAAATAAAGAGCATGGCAGATCATAGTAGAACTTTATTTGACACAAATAATAATTAGTTTTGATGGTGAGGACTTGGAACACATGTGTGTAAGTCTTGGGGTGAATTCTCGTGCTAATCTTGAAGTTTAGAAGCCTTGAATGTTGCTGCCATGTATTATGAGAAGCATGACAGATTGTAGTTGGGGCTTTATATGCCTTACATATTAATGGTTTCAAGGATACTCAAGGGTGATGCATATAGTAGCCCTTATAAGTTACCTAGAGTAAGTCTAAGTCATTTAGGCTTAGAAGGAATTTGAAGAGAAAACATATCATGCATTCATGTGTCATAGGCAAGGTGGGTGGAGGATGTACCTCGGACATCAAGTGTCGGTTGAATGGGTATATTCTTGCGACGGTATTTCTCTTTAAAAAAAAATGGAGGTTCATATTGAATTGTACACGTTAAATACATTACCTTCGACGGTAATAATCCGATGAGAGTCATTGGGAAGGATAGTGAATATGTATATATATATATATCTACTTAATTAAACCTCTCAGTTTATCGTAAATGAACTACGACAAGCTTAGTTCCGGGATGGGTACATAGGCAACCTCTATGTGGTTCAGCTTAAGTATACGGTAAATTTTTTTGGTTTTACCTTCAACTATGTTTATGAAGAATTAATTAAATCATTATGATGCTTTTAATAGAAGTACCGATGATAGAGTTAAGTGTGCGGGTGGTTTTAAGATATTAATCATCAGAATGAATTAAACCAAATAAATTCATATACAGTGGGAATGGTCATTGTTTGGTTTAGCATTGATTATAAATTTTCCCTCAATGCTTTGGAAACTACGATGAGGATTTGACGATTTAATTTTACTCACTCTCTCCTTAAATCTGCATGATTATAGACTGTGTTTATAAGATTAAATATATATTGAAGTTTAAGAATTAAATGATGATTAGAAAACCTGTATGATCATCTAAAAATATAGATGCATAACTCTGTAAAATTTCATTACTTGGGGGCTCGCCAAACCCCAAGTACTAAAGCCTTGAATACAAACCTTGAGTGCTAAAAAGTTACAGAAGTTGCATTATGCTCGTATTGACCTCAATTTCTGTGTAAAACTATCATGAATAAGTTTTTCTTCAAAACATAAAAGTTGTAGCCATTGATGCTTAGAGTAAGTAAAATTTTACTATACTAATATTGGATTTGTACATTGAGAGTAGTGACTATATGCTTACATGAATATATATATATATATACATCTATATATATATATATGATAATGAGACTGAGTGTTTATACATAAGAAATATCATGATTTGTGTGTAATGATAAAATGCTAATTTATGTGCTTGCTTAGCGTGGGGTGTAACAGCTAAAGTCTTATGAAGATAGAAACAATAACGTATTACTTGTACTGAGACTACGTCCGGTAATCATTTGTAAGTCTAACTAATACAGTACTTCATAGGAGGAGGATACTTTATGGCAAGGACAAAAACTATGGCACAGAAAAGTACGATTAGGAGACATAATATAATAGATATTAATATAGAGGAAGAACCACCGAGAGATGACTCAATAGAAAGTGAAGATGAATCGGAGATAGAGCCAGATATTCAAGATGAAACTGACAAGAATTTAGAAGAAGAACCTTGGATGGCGGACGATTACGATCCAAGTGAGGGTGAGGATAATAATACTTGGAGTCCGGACCAACAGGAATATGGCCCTTGCGAGTGGGAAGACGAGAACTTCGGGTTGAGTGAGAGTGCAGAATATCTAACTCGATGGGGCTATCGGAGAGTGAGGCTCCAAGAGGAAACCTAAGTGGGAACAACAGTGGACCACGAGGTGACATTGGAAGTGAAGGCAAAGACTTTTCTGGTGATGAACAATGATGTCAAGATAGGACCATAGGATCCTTGCTTTTATGAACAATTTAGTTATTTCTGAATAATGACAAAAAGGAAGCACTGTTTTAGCCTTATGAATCAGTTTATCCTAATATTGGTGTGAATAATGCACACACGTTCAATTAAATAAATATTACTTTTTCTTAGTTAAGAAGAAGTTCGTTGTAGGTTATAGCTACAATTTCCATTACTATTAGACTTCTAAATTTCGAGACGAAATTCTTTTGAGGGGGTAATGATGTAACACCCGAGAATTTCTTTTCCATTTTTGGTCTAGACTGGACCTGGGGTGTGCCTAAGCCCACAGGTCCACCTGGACCTTGTTAGTGGACTAACAAGACTTGGATATGAGTGATGGTCCATTAATGGATGCTATGGGGTGGAATTAGCGAGTCTCTTACCTACGTACACATATTGCATGCATTCATGAATTCAGTTTGCATGTGTTTAGATAGTTAATATTAATAGTAATGTTGAGTTGGAATTATTATTTCATGTGAAATATGTTGATATTATTAGTAGTTATGTTTAGTTGGAATTATTATTTCAAGTGAAATATGTTGATATGAAGTACATATTTATATAAGAAAGGAAAGAGTGGACCCAACGTTGAAGAAAGACCCAAGACCTCTATTATTTCATGTAAAAAATATGTTGGTTTGATATCTATATATAT
>MVGT01000730.1:5947-18214 GCA_002174775.1 Macleaya cordata | reverse complement strand
GACTTTCTACAAGGATGGTGGATCATGCTTATCCGGAGGTGGTACCCCATCTTAGACCTTGCTAGGTGTCCTTGTCTTCAGGGAGGAATGGGACGTCAGGGAGACAGGTACATCTAGGGAGGTCTGGAAAGTCACGATTATTTCCTAGTATACCATGCTTGTTGGTGGTGTTGAGTAACTAGTTTAGCTGAGGTTCGCATGCCTGCCCGATGGGTGTTAGACGCGGGGGAAGGTTGTCGGGGAACCTTCTCTGGATTAGTTGGGGGTCCTTGTCTAGTCTGCAGTCGTCAACTTTTGCGTACTTGGTACTTGATCTTAAAGCAGCTCTGACTGGGGTAACCCGGTCGTGTTCCTTGGCTACACTAGCAGAAGTACACTACTATTGTTTATATATGTATATGCAGGTTTTTCTTGATGTTTCAATCAACTATATAATATGCATTGCTTTTATAAATGCTTTTGAGTTGTTATCGGATAAATCGCTGCATGTGATGGTATTAGGATGGTTGATCTACCTACTGAGTTTCTCACCCAATTGCTTTTCGTGGTTTTACAGTCGACGGTCGAGGATCGAGGTAAGATCCTTAGTGGTGCTGTGACGANTGCATGTGATGGTATTAGGATGGTTGATCTACCTACTGAGTTTCTCACCCAATTGCTTTTCGTGGTTTTACAGTCGACGGTCGAGGATCGAGGTAAGATCCTTAGTGGTGCTGTGACGACGTGGTTGGCGAGGGATTTCCTTGTTTTGGGTTGATGTAGGTTTTCCCTCTCTTCAGTCACAGTGGATGTTTTGCTACTGCTTTATGGCTCGGTTGTGAGCCTTATGTTACTTTGTTTTTTTTATAAAAACAACTCCTACTTTATCTTTCCTACTATATATACTTTGACAGGAAACAACAAACATAACTATATATTATATCACAGTTTTATCCATGTTAAGTGAGAAATGTGAATGTCGTAGTTATTTGCAGGTTCCTCCTGGTCCTACATCGTTGGGATTTCAGTTGAGTTGAGTGGAAAAAAAAATGGGTGGCAAATTTTTAGTGCATATCCTTGTTTAAATTTGCTTCCGCTGCGCATTTTCTTATATGCACTGTGTCTATTAGGTGACGAAAGATCCAGTTTACAGGGGAGACTCTGCCAGATTTGAGTCTCTTTGTAGACTGATGGTAATGTCCCTTGTATTTGGGGTACGGGGCATTACAGGTTAGGGTATAAGGATTTGGGTTAGGAGGTATTTGGATGTGGAAATGGTTAGGGACTATTTGGTTGGTTCACTCCAACCAATGACCCAACCCAGCCGCCTATGTACATACCAGTTGGCCCGATCCGGCAACCCGGTAACTTGACCAAAATTGCCGACCCGATAACGAAAGAGATCTCCCCAATGAGACTATTTTTATTACTTCTAGCAATCTGAACTGAGATGGTGGATCACACTTAACTAAATGATGAATAAAGAATGATTCCCCAAGGAACGAGGATTTGTCCTTAATTTAGGGGTCAAAACAAAATCAGATGTCGAAACAACTTTGGCATGAGATGCCAAGATAAATTCTTTCGATGAGATGATGAGATTTCGACTATTTTGGTATACATGTAGATATCCCTAAGGATTGATGTATGTATACACAATCAGTTATCCGATATTTATAGTAATTAGAGGGAATTACTATAAATTAAAGTTTTTTCAAACTCATGTTGTTTTAGTATTTCATGCTTAGTAGTTCAATAGTTCTCACTTGTAACACATTCTAAATGTAAACAAATAAATTTGACATAAATTATGTGGACTAGATGTGAATTAGATATCTATCATTAAATGCAGTAAAGTATTTAATGTACTCTAGATTATGTATCCAGGATTTACTGAATCTTATTATTACCAGGAACTGATTGGAAAAATATCAGAGGTAGATAAAAAGTTGACGTCTAAGTGTTATAACACTAACATCGGTACTTTACATTTAATAGTGACATTATAGGAAAGGTTGGGGATCAGAATCGTTCTGTATGACAGATAATGAAAAAAGTTATATGAACACTATGTGGTGTAGGAACATCAATTAGTCAGCATATACCTGATATGCTTGGACATTGTAGTTCCTTAGAACCTAACTAGATGTGTTTTCCGAGTAGATTCCTCTACACACTTTTCATGAAAAAGTGGAAAGCATTCAAGTTGTATTTTGGTGATCATAAAACTAGATAATCATCTTTGTGTATGTCTTTGTGACATGGAACCAAAGAAGAAATACCTAGTAATTCCTAAGGTTGATCCTATCGAGATGGTAAGTATAAGAAAAGTAATACGATGCCAAATAGAAAATGTTTCTAAATATGGCAGAATAGGATACTAATCAATTAGAAGTATAAAGGATTATCATCGTGTATGGAACAAAATATAAAAACATGATTGACTGTATTATATCTTTACAAGAATAGGTATACAGTCTAGCTATTCTCATTATGTTTTGTTTCAAGTTATCACTAAAATCTATAAACTTGGTCACTTTAATCTGAATACGATTCAGAGTTTAGTGATTAAGAGTTCATTTAAAAGGAAGGTAGAAGGTTTTAGTGATTGACTTATTTAGGTACTCATTGTTTTATGTGGAACCATAAAAAAAAATTAAGAGGTAAGTTTCGTCATTCGATACGATCGCAAATGGCAAAACGGACTTATATGGTACATACTAAGTTGAGAACTAATTTATTACACTTGGATTCTTCCAGTAGAATAGTGTAATAAGTGAAGATAGAGAATCTATACTAGATACGATGAAATCTATGGTGGATTATAATTCATTACTTTCTTCTGATATATATCTTGGGTAACAGTTAGTGGCCTTCCATTTTTAACTTATGAATCGTCAGTTTCTTCGACAAGAAAATTGTAATTTGGGCCCAAGCCCATATGAACAATTTATCCTGCCTTGGAATGGATGACAAATTAGAGTCAATAGCAGAAGAATATTTATTTATAGGTGTGCAAAAAGAATTTGTGTTTACAGAAAAAGTTACACTTCTAAGAATACTGCATAAATTGACACCAAGATATATGCTGAGACACAAGAATTGCTTTATTCATCACTAGAATACATAGGGACTTTATCGTAGTGGGAGGGTTTCACAAGAACCCAATTGATCCTTGTTCTTGGAAGACGAGAATTCAATCCCTGTAACTACGTAAATGTGAATTTACTTTGAGACAATGGTTAACTATTGTAATAAGTTTAGAATGTTTGGATTTTAATTGAGTCTGGGATCTTGTAAAACTTTCATCTAATATTAAAACCATTGGATGAAGAGTTTACAAAGAACAAAAAATTCTGATGCACCACTAAAGAGACTTGTTGCGACCATATCATTGGCAGTCTTGATTAATTCAATAGAATATCTTATATCGCAAATAATGTTGATATTATCCTCCTAAGAGGCATATTGACATTGGCATTTGCAACCAAGCTAGATAAAGTTAATTACAGTTGGCCATGAGTACTTTGTATATTTATTACAGAAGTAGATGTCGCGAAGTTGATGCATCCGATTTAATTAGAAAATCAAGTTAGTTGATTTTAATTAAATATGGATGGACTACGTATAAGATGTGGATGACAAGTAATAGTGTTTCTAGGGCTATATATTAATGACATAATGATCATTTATAATGATACATGAAATGTAATTAAGATTTGGTTATCTAATAGACGTTAATCTAAAAGGACTTTTTGAGAAATTCTTTCATTCTAAGGACCAAGCTTTGCTAGATCAGCTAACTAGAGTATTAATCTATCTTATAAAACTCTAAAGGTCAACAATATACTGATTTTGTTTAGAATGCTTCCATAGAAAATGTTTGTGGTATTACTCTTTGGAATCTTTGTCATATAGACATTGATAAAAGAAGTAAGTTGAAAGGCAGTTCCCTATACTTTTGTAATAGGAAGTCTCTCACATAAAGTGAAAGGGACAAAAATTAGATATTTGTCTTACAGGTGGGTTTAGTCAGCTAACATTTATCGAGTTTTGGTACTGAGATTTAGAAAGCTGCAAAGCAAGACATAGATAATCTCAGTTGGACTCGGAGTTACAAAATAGTCTACATATTAGTGTTATCATCGGTTGAATTAATTCTGACTTTGTGTCAGATTCAGATTCTGGAAATTCTATTTCTGAATGTCTTGGTGGATATCATCGAGTGGGAGAGTGTCTACCACGGATACTAAAGACTTTGTTTACGCAAGATGGTTAACCAAGGTTGTATTTGTGAGAAACTTAGAAGAACCTCTACAATGAAGCTCTGCTTGGTAGTTTTGATTCTTATGCAGATGAGAATACTTACAGATGCATGTTTCATGCTGATGAAACAAGTGTCACATACGAATCTTATTCTAACAAGATAAGTAGCAAGTGTGACATTAAATTCTTTTAGTGCAAGTAGGAGATTGTTGGGGTTTATACCCTAAAATAATTTAAATTGACAACATTGATAAATTATATTTATTAATGAGCATGATATTATATTATTAGTTTATCCATGTGATGGATTAAGTGTTGTTCACAAGATGATGTTGTAAGTAAATTATTTGTATGAAGTGTTCATACATAGAGAGATGTAATTTATTTGTTCCTCATATTCTTGTATAGTTCATAGTTAGTGATGAATCTGAATAATTCATCTGATAAGACTATAACACACTAGACTTCTATATTATAGTGTGATGTATCTCCATCACTTGAGTGGCGACTCTAAGTCAATATGTTGGTGTATTTGAAATACACTGAACATGTCAGACATAATACTTTTTATGTTATTGTCAGCACATAAAAAAAGATTCTGAAAAACTTGCTTATTGCAAATGTCCTAAATCCTGATAGCAGAGTATACCTTATAAGTTGGTTTCTACACACTTTGATCTACCAACAGTGAGGTTAGACAACGCAAACGTGATCCAATATTTTAAGTAGGTTGGGTGGTCGTACAATAAGAAATTCACACCAAAATGATATTCCCTTGAGAGCCTAATCAAGAGTATTAATTATTCTAGACTGCACAATGATCCTATAAAATGTTTATTAGATTATTAAAATAATTATAATGGTCTGATATGGCAGGCAAGGACTAAGAAATAATTACTCGAAAGGTGCTGACATTAATAGTTAATGTTACCTTGGTGTCTATTATGAATATCAGTTAAGTGGTAGGAAACTAAAGATTAGGTTCATAAAGCTGGATCGAGGATGATTTCCGATGAGATTCCAGTTGGATTTCCAGTGACCACTAACCTCTGAAAGTTATTTTTTAGCAGCTAAAATGGTTGCATCTGCTGAAACTATGAACAATCTAAATCCTAACAAGGTGGATGATGAACTGATCATCCCCAAAGCACCTGCGATCTGTCCATGGGATTTTCTCCAGCCTTTAGCTCCCTATCGGCCTTCCATCGACAAAAATGAAGGGTTTTTGCTACGGTCTAAAATCATAGCACAAAGTCTAAAAACCGTAGCAAGAGAGCTTCTGTGACGGTTTAAGTGTCGTAGCTTTAAGTGCCGTAGCAAATAGATTTTGTGACGAATTTAGCTACGAATTATGAACCGTAACAAATGTTCCCTTTTTTTGCAACGGTTTAATCCGTAGCTAATTGAGGACTTAATTAACTACTTTCTGTGGTCTTTTGTTACGACTTCGAGCCATAGCAAAAGGTGGTCCTGACCTTCAGCTACGGTACCTGGGATGACCTTTTGCTATGGTACTAAGCCATCACAAATTTGTTTTAATATTTTTTTTTGTTCATTCCCATCCTTTAGTTTGTCCACATAAAACTTTTAAACTTTCAACAAAGTGTAAGTATTCTTAACTAAAAAAACTGAACTATCTACCTACATCCAAAAGATAAGTTTTGAACAAAGTATATCCCGTCAAAAATACTTCGAAGTCGTCTTACTGTCAATTTCATCCTGAAAAAACTCCAAGACTACACATAGAGCTAGCCTTCTTCTGCAAAGCAAGAAAAAAAATAATACAACATATTAGAGGAACACAGTTGCGAAGATCGTAGTCATTTTTATACGAAGTATGAAAAATAGTTCAGTGTTTGTGTGTGTACAATATACACATATGAAAAGAAGAGACTCCTTTTAAGGTGTGGTTCACAACAAAGTAAAAGACCCATTTCAAGTTGTACGTCTTTCCATTCTTTGTAAAAATAACTAAACCAGTCCCCGACTAAGACCTAACTATTGGTTGTACAAACTTGTGAGCGGATACTTAACAAAGGCACCCACAAAGGTATGAATCAAGCACAAAATCTATTGTATGGTTCATCAATCAAAACTAGAAACCCCACAATACACCTACACAGATCAAACACTAACAAAAGTAAACGGTTTTAAACACTTAAAAGGACTATTCAAGACATATACTGAAATACACACTAATTAAGGGACATAAAGCAAGAGTAACAACAACATGAAGTTGACAAAGAAACCAATTTAGGCTAGAGAATTCTAAATGACATTCTTAATAAGATAAGAAACACTGTCCAGTAGAAGTGAAATAACTAAAGCTAGCCACAAAACATGTAAAAATTCTATTAAAAAAACTCCTATACTTTTAATGAAACCCCAAAAAATCAACTCCAACTTCATGAAATTGATAATCTAATATTACTTTAGCAATACAAAATATTAACGTAGAAGAAAAAAATGGAGAGATTACCATTAAGTTGAGTTCCTATATAGTGGAATGCAGTGCACTTTCCTCTATCACGTTGGGAATATCTCCCTGCAACTAATCTTGACTAAATAAAACCACAAGAAATATATAAGAAAACCTAAATAGGATCAAAATCCTAAGTGACGACAATGATAGGACCAACTCTTCCTATCAAAGTTCAAACAACCAATCATTGATCAGCATTTAGCAATGCTTACACATGTAACACCAGAAATATACAAGATATTTGATTTATATAAGGCTAGGATCATAAAGCAACAACAAATACCTTGGAGCAAATTGAGCAGCACCTACTTATACCATTGATTTATGCTCACATATGTTTATAACTTAGAGGAAATTAAGCAGTATATTTGATTTATGCTTACATATGTAATAGCACCTACTTATAACTTTGATTTATATGCAGCTCTATTGCTTGATTTAACCAAGGATAGTATTCACTTCATCACGATCTTCTTCATCATACCACCCACGCTTCAGCTGAATAAGTTGAGCAGCAAAATGCTGAAGAGGTAAACACTACAACTAGACCATCAGCATAATTTAAGGCAAGTTCTAGTAGGTGTTGTGTGATTGGAAATTAAAATATATTATAATTATGCTGCCAAAACATATTCAAAAAAAGCCCACTAAATTTGCATTTAAAATATGCATGAGAATGTACCAAAAAAAAGTCATTCCTTTTGAGATCGAGACAAGCGAGAGAGAAAAACAGTAGAGTTCGAACTAGGAAAAAAAAATCAAAACAGAACAACAAAAAGCAAACTGAAAAAAATAATCAGATAGCATGATACATTAGCTATCAAGTTATTACTTGTACACACGCCAAAAAAAAAAACCAAATATAGATTCTTATTAGTAGTTCACCAACAGTGGACAGAGTTTTACCTATTTTACCTGCAAAAACACCAAACTGAGATCATGAAGTAGGGCAAAGGCGTTGGATCACCTATATGAGTAACCACATCTGCAGACAAATAAAACAAAGACAGGAATTCTAGGTAATTCATCCATAATTTACTTTGTTACTAGAACCTAGGTTTTTTTTCCTCCTAGAAACCCTAGAAATCAAATAAAGAAAAAAGAGCCGATGAAAAGAAACTTGGGGAAGAAATAGAGTTCAGTGCTCTAAAATGGTATTCCCATAACCATCCCCTCCTAATCATTGCCTATTAGCTCCTTTCTTTAATAACTCAAATTCTAAAAAGCAGCCAAATAAGTTGTAACGCCCCGTACCCCAAAACAAGGGACATTACCATCAGTCTACAATGAGACTCAAATCTGGCAGAGTCTCCCCTGTAAATTGGACCTTTTGTCACCTGATAAACACAGTGCATACAATAAATATACACAGTGGAAGCAAAAGAAGATAAAGGTATGCACAAAAATTGCCACCCATTTTTTTTTTCTCAACTGAAATCCCAATGATGTAGGACCAGGAGGGACCTGTCAAGACAACATTGTCTAAAGTTATCCCATCCTCTAAGTCACCTGCAGTATAACTATGACATTCAATCTTTCACTTAACATGGATATATTTGTGATATAATATATAGTTATGTTTGTTGTTTCCTGTCAAAATATATATAGTGAGAGAAGATAAAGTAGAAGTCGCATTCATATAAAAACAAAAGTAACATAAGGCTCACAACTGAGCCATAAAACATAAGTCTCAAAGTAAAAGAACATAGGTAATAAGTCATCCACTGTGACTGAAGAGAGGGAGACCTACATCCACCACAAAATAAGGAATCCCTCGCCCAGTAAACCACGTCACAGCGCTACTAAGGATCCTAACTCAATCCTCAAACGTCAACTGAAAAACCACAAGATTAATTGGGTGAGAAACTCAGTAGGTAGATCAACCATCCTAATATCATCACATACAGCGATTAATCCGATAACATCTCGAAAGCATTTGTAAAAGCAATGCATATTATATAGTTGATTGAAACATCAAAGAAAATCCTATATATATATATATATATATATATACAAACAATAGTAGTGTACTTTTGCTAGCATAGCCAAGGAACACAACCGGGTTACCCCAGTCAGAGTCACTTCAAGATCAGATACCAAGTGCGCACAATTTGACGACTGCAGACTAGACAAGGGCCCCTAACTAATCCAGATAAGGTTCCCCGACAACCTTCCCCCGCGTCTAACACCCATCGGGCAGGCATGCGAACCTTAGCTAAACTAGTTACTCAACACCACCAACAAACATGGTTTACCAAGAAATAATCGTGACTTCCCAGACTTCCCTAGATGTACCTGTCTCCCTGACGTCCCATACTGCCCTTAAAACAAAAACACCTAGCAAAGTCTTAGATGGTGTACCACATCCGGATAAGCATGATCCACCATCCTTGTAGCGAGTCTCTAACCTTTCACAAGCTTACCTTAGTGATAATATATAGTAGTATATATATATAGGTGTGTGTCTTTTAAGTTAAAGTTCGAAAACTATTTTGGAAGAACCCTTTTTGAAAACCAAAGTCCTTTTTGTAGAAATCCCCTTTTGAAATCTACATACAACAAGTGTAACTGGTCCTAACGGTGAGGAACCATAGCAAGCCAACTCACCCACGCTCGTAAGGATGAGGATCCCTAGCAAGCCAACTCGCTCACCCGCGTAGGTCGTGGAACCATGGCAAGCCAACTCGCTCACCTACGTTGGTCGCGGAACCATAGCAAGACAACACACCTACCCTCGTAAGGATGAGGGAAACTTGTCAAGCTAACTCGCACACCAAGTCCGTGGAACCATAACATGCCAACACACAGATCACCGGGCATGATCCGTGGAACTATGACATGCCAACTCACAGATCACTCGGACGGGAATCCGAGTGGAAGTAACACAGGCACTAATCCACCTAAGGCATACACGGTTCTCCGTGTCTTCGTGAACCCTATCAAGCCCGGTAGTGAGATGCTACTACTGTCTTTAGGCGATCACGGACAGAAATTCCTTTTTGTCACATTTTCCAAAGCTGGGTTTCACATCGAGAAAATACTCGATAAAACAGATTCTCGTCTCTTCCAAAGGTTTTCAATATATCAAACATGGTTTTCCGAACATAACCATCATTTGATCCACATAAGTCATGATATGAAGATTTGAAGTCACAACAGTTCACAATCTATAAAAAATATTTCATAAACATGATATATAATCAAGCATGCATTTTTCCATATTAAAATCAGTTTCTCAATACTTTCTTCATATCATAAGTTTGTTGTTATCCATAAATGTCATGCCATACCTTGGATACAAAAAGTACATACATATTAGTTTGAAACATGCATTTAAAATGGTTGGGTGCTATTAAGATGAATTGACCACCTACTTCTAGCGATAAAGAAACTGATCCTCCCCACCCAGAGAGTCAGCAACACCCAGCTCAGCGGCTGGACAAAGAAACAAAAAGACAGAATTAGGTTCTAGTACTTAGAACCAAAAAGTCGAATAGATAGAAGAGGAACAATAAAAATTTAAAATCAAGAAACACCAACGACTTAGAGTACTACTCTAACCCTCACCAGTTAGTAAGATTAGTACTACTCCTACTTCAAAAGTCTTTAATCAACCCATTTCCACTGAAAGACAATATAAGATTATCACTTAAAGCCTCAAATAAGGTGAACTTCATTGTTGCTTTGTAATGAAATAAAATTCCTCAAAATAGTACAAAAAGATAACCTATCCCATAAATCCCATCTTCAGCTTAAGATTGATCTTTATAGTCTTCAACATGATAGTTCCATCTAAAATAACTTAGATTCATTACCCACTATCACCAAGCTGAATTACATATGAATCTCCAAAATTTTCATACACCATCATCATCAATTAGAGCTTTCATTATATGCTCGAGGGGCATTTTCAAATCTAGAGTTATATCACCACAATTACCATGCTGGAATCTAAAATAATTAAATTCCATCTTTGAATTTCATCTCACAACTTCATATTGTTTCCAAAACACCAACTAAAGGCCAAAACCATGATCATCTTTACCATTACATTCCCATAAAATTTAGCTACACAAAACAGTCCCAAAATGTCTAAAATGGTCTATAAGGTTTCATTTAACTTATAGAAACCATTAACACTAAGGATATGGAAGATCCCTTTAGATTTTATATCACCTAACCTCATCATTTTCAAGTCTTCACTTGCATGCATTAAAAATGGAGGAAATCAAGATCATAAAAAACCATAAACTCATATCAATTCTTCAAACCTAACAGCCCAAAATTTCATCTTTATCATAAATTTTCGTTTTTCCTCAAAAACTCCAATTTACATCACAAAAATCACAAGATCTAAAACATTAGGGTGCTGATTTCTCACCTTAGCACAAAAAATTTAGCCCATCTCATCACCTCTTCCACCATTGAGCTCCAAGACACCAAGATCTACACTAACAAGCATGTTGAATAAAAACCCTAGGTTATTAACTCAGAAAAATCAGCTGAAATTGAAGGTGAAATGGGTTAGAAATCTTACCCAAGGAGTTTAGAGGTTGAGGGAGAAGAATGGGGCTGATTTCCCCTTTCTTCCTCTTCCTTCTTTCTTTCTTCCTTCTTCTCCTTCTTCCTCCTTCTTCCTCCTGCGTTTTTGATGTCCCCCCTTCTTTCTTTTTTTCTCCTTCTTCTCCCTGCAGCTGGGATGGCAGCTGCTGCTGCTCCTCTCTTCTTCTCCGGCAGTAGTTTCTGCCCTCCTTCCTCTCTCTCTCTCTCCAACGATCTCTCGCTCTCTCTCTCTCTCAGCTTCTCCTTCTCTCACTCTCAGCCTCTCTCTCAGCTCTCTGTCTCCCTCTCGGTCTCTCTCTCTCTCAGCTCTTTGTCTCTCTCTCGATCTCTCTCTCTCTCTCTCTCTCAGCTCTCTGTCGAGCTCTCTCTCCCTCTTCTTCTTTTCTTTCTTTTCTTTTCTCTTTTTTTTTTGATCAGCATACAGCTGATTGGGGGAGAGGGTGGTGGCGGGCTAATTTTGGGTCACGAGCTGGGCCGCGGGTCAGGCCAGCCCGTGTCCCCCAACCTAGCTAAAAATAAATAAATCCCACTCTTTTTTTTGTTTGCCTGCTTTTTTTATTATTATTATTATTATTATTATTATTATTATTATTATTATTATTATTATTATTATTATTTTTATTATTATTTTTATTAACGGGGTTTGTAACGCCTCGTACCCCAAATACAAGGGACATTACCATCAGTCTACAGCGAGACTCAATTCCGGCAGAGTCTCCCCTGTAAACTGGACCTTTCGTCACCTAATAGACACATTGCATATAATATTTTACGTAGCGGAAGCAAATTTAAATAAGGATATGCACTAAAAATTTGCCACCAATTTTTTTTTTCTCAACTCAACTGAAATCCCAACAACATGGGACCAGGAGGAACCTCCAAATAACTGCGACATTCACATTTCACACTTAACAAGAAATAGTTGTGATATGATATATAATTATGTTCGTTGTTTCCTGCCAAAATATATATATATA
>MVGT01000135.1:41763-53712 GCA_002174775.1 Macleaya cordata | reverse complement strand
TCCAAAGTTTTCACACTCCACCCTCATCAAATTTCTAGACTCAACCTCAAGGTTTCATTGAAATCATCAAATTCTCCAAACAAGGTGAAATTTCCATTCAAGTACGAGCATGTAAAATTATAGGGCATGAACCATTTTCTTTTCTTCCAACTCCTTGGGTTCGTTACAACCCTAAGCTTAAGAAATAATCTCTTAAAGCCAAGCAAGGAAAAATCTTCAACTTAACTATCATTAATAGTCCCACGAATACCTAAAACGTTCCCCGAACTTCACCCAAGTTTTAGGAAACCATTATCCACCAAAACCATGGAATATTTCTTTGTTCAAGAGCAAATCATACCACACCTTAGTATGAACTAAAGAAAAATCAGCTCATTGTCTCCCATAAATCAAAAGTCATGATTTATCAAATTCTTATGAATCCTCAAAAATATAGGTTTTCACCCCCAACTTGTTTTACCTTGAACATCAACTATATATTTTTTTTTTCTATCACCATATACAAGCTATAAAAAGAAAACTCACCAAAAATTCATCAAAATTTACTCTCTACTTGCATACATCAAAAATGGGGGTAATTAGGTCATAAAACTCATGTATTCACCTAAAACCTTCAACCCATCCATCTAACAAATTTCTAGGGCATAACAAAATTTTATTTTCTTCAAAAACCCCAATTTACATCACAAAAATTTTTAGATCTATCATATTTAGGTGCTGATTTCTCATCTAATCACAAAAATATTGGCCCATCTCATCCCCTCTTCCACCATTAAGCTCAAATAAGATCTATTCATGGCATACATGTTTAAATCAATACAAAAACTAATTTATTGAGCACAAAAATCAGCTGAAAAATGTGAGAAAAAGGTGAGAAAATTACCCCAAAGAATCCCTCTTCTTCCTCTCTTCTTCTTCTCCTTCTCCTCCTTCTTCCTTCTTCTTCCTTCTTCTTCCTTCTTCTTCTTCTTCCTTTTCTTTCCTTCTTCTTCTCCTCCTCTTCCCTGCCTTTTTCCGGCAGCAGCTGTCGCTGGCGGTAATGGCAGCAGCTGCTGCTGCTTTTTCTTCCCTCTCTCTCTCTCCCTCTCTCTCTCTCTCTCTTTCTCTCTCTCTTTCTCTCTCTCTCTGTCTTCTTGCAGATCTCCCTCTTCTCTCCCACGTTTTTCTGCTCTCTCTCAGCTTTCTCTCCTTCTCTCTCTTCCTCCCACGATCTCTCTCCCTCCTTTCTCTATCTTTCTCTCAAGTCTTCTCTCTTTACTCTCTTATTTCTTCTTTCTTTCTTATTTTCTTTTTCTCTTTCTTTTCTTTCTTTTCTAATAACACTACTAATATATATGTATTCATTGCAGATTTTTTTGTTTAAAATACCACTATTTCCACTAATACCCTTATTATAGGTAACAAACCCCCTTTTTTTTGTTATACTCCTAATATTGCCAATACTACAAATTCTAAATATTACTAATACTAGTGATATTATTATTAACATTGGCAAATAAAATCCCCTTTTTTTTTGTTAGTGGGGTTCCACAGGCGTGGTATCTGCAAGATTAAATTTTTATGTTAAATTTTCAGAATTCTTCATTGTAACCTATGGCGAGTTTAAGATTTTTCACCGGAAAGTTGCATTGGCAGAAAATTACATAAGCAAAATTCGAGGACAAATTTTCTCTAACAGGGGGAGAATGATGAAGGATGATTTTAGACAAATTAGAATCTTATTTTATTTATGTAAATTTATTATATTTATATTTACTAAAAATAAGTGAATTTCTTTTTCATTATTTAGGGCTTATTTAAGAAGGTCTAGAAGTGTCTATTTTGAGTTTTAATAGGTTTAGAAAGTTGCTTATAGGTAGTAGATATCTTAGGGTCCAAGTTTTTAGTATTTCGGTAAGTTTTAACTTGTTATGTGGGAGTTATCTATATAAGGAGCTCCAAAAACAAAAATTAAAAATAGTTTTTTGATGATTAATGAAATTTAATTTAGAGAAATTGTTCTCTATTATTATGTTCTTAGATTTATGAGTTATTTTGATCTCCGCCCTGCATCACTTTTATACCCCCCCTGTTGTAATAGAGAATTAGATGAAAATTTAAAACTTCTAAATAATTTAATAAGGGACATTACTCTAATTTGACTATGTAAGAAGTTACAACCCAGAAAATTAGGAATTTATCTCCAACATCCCAAGATTTTGATAACAAAGAAAATAGTGGGGTATTCTCTCCCCTTCTCCACGTCTCTATCTCTCCCTTAACTCTATCACCACTACCTTAAATCTCAAAATTCTCTTTTCATTTACACACATATCAAGTCTCTTATTT
The DNA here is from genome assembly GCA_002174775.1 of Macleaya cordata. Lineage (NCBI taxonomy): Eukaryota > Viridiplantae > Streptophyta > Magnoliopsida > Ranunculales > Papaveraceae > Macleaya > Macleaya cordata. The sequence goes on along the minus strand of MVGT01000135.1, from coordinate 51,384 downwards.
CTTAATTTACTAAGAAAATAGCTATTGAAAATTGAACTAATTGCACAAACTAAAAACTTATTAGAAACTCATCCCACATCCCTTCCATGGTTAAACTATTTCCATTTTTTTATCATTCTCCATCTATTATATATGCGTCTCTCTCGCTTAAAAAATGAATCAAAAGTAGGTCTTCTTTCTATTCATACTTGAAGTAACTATTATTTAGATACATTATTCACTAATGTTTTTCTATTTTCATTATGTTTGGCCATCAGTGTTAGTTTGTCTATTTTTTAAAACAATAAAGTATATTTAAATTAACTATTTTAATGTTAAAGTCAAATTTTAGGGTTCTTTTTATTAATAGATGCTATTTCAATTTAATCTTTATAGGTTACATGTTTTGTGTGCATAAGGCATATAAGGCATACTTCAAGAAAGATTGAAGGAGTTAGCTTTCAATAAGTTATCATTAAAAGGATTTCATCCATCGTACAGTTACTTCCTCAAATTTTCTCAAGATTTAATATTTTATTTTTACTGTTTTGTTAAATGATTAATACATTATTTCAGTTTTTCTTTTTCTAGGATCTTCTCTGTCGTTAACTATTCTCATGCCCAATGTAAGGAATAAGTCCAGCGTAAGAAATAAATCCAACATACGTGCATAGAGCTTGTATTAATTACGCAAACCCAGATTTGTGTAATTATGGAATGGTAGGTAAATCAAAAACGGCATCAAGAAATTTTTTTATCCCATGGATTCTTCCATTAATTTGGTGCAGTGATGCAACGTTTTATTAATTCGTTAAAATTTGGGGATTAAATTAGTTTTCTAAATAATTAGATTGGCTTTCTGACAGATATATATATGATCAGGAGTAAAGGTTATTCAGCCACGGCGTCGCTAAGATTTTTTATGGCGCCTACATGGAGATGATTAAATTAGTTTTCTAATTAATTTCTTTTTCTTATTTTTGTTTTGTCTTTTTCGGTTCCTGTTGTGTTTTTTCTTGAGTACTTTCTTAGCACTCCTCTTGAATATAATTTTATCTAGTTCCAAAAAAAGAACTCGCCAAGAAAATAGATGATAATATTTAAGGTATACCTAAAATTTGGGGTCCCTAGGCGACTGACTACCTTAGAAGAACCTTTGAACCAACAAACTACAAAAGCTGAATTAGTATGTAGATAAACCCTAGAAAACTATCATAAAAGACCATTAAGAAAAGGTATAGGTTCGACTAAGTTATTTGTTTCCACACCATAATGCATGGGAGTAAAAATTAGCCGCTACAATGTACCCATTTGATAAGGGAATCACACCTCGAATTAGAGTTACAGCCAGGAGCAACCTATGTAAAGAAGCCTTACAGGATTCTTGACTACAAGAAGCAGAAACTTAGGTCAAGATCAATACCTTGGGTGAAGGTGCAGTAGCATCATCATGATGAGCGAGAGGCCACGTGGGAGAGAGAAGAGGAGATGCGCGCGAGTTACCTGAATCTTTTTGAAAAGGTATGTGCGATTTCGGGGACAAAAACCTCTATTAGGGGGGGTAAATTGTAATACCCTTTCTTTAGAAAATACTAATGTTAGGGGGCACTCACTATTGCACCCTGACAGAGTTTTAGTAAGTTTGAGTTTATACTAGTTATAAATATAAACTAACCCCAAAGCCCCCTTCTTGTTTTGATCGACCAAGAGAGAGGGAGAGCAAGAGACGGAGGATCGACCAGGGCAAGAAGGCAGAGAAACTCCAAGTTTTTCTTTAAGGTTCGATCGAGGAAGGATCGTGTATATGGGGGAAGGGGTTGAAGGCTTCAAGTGCAGGGATTCCTCTTCTTCCTCACGATTTCAGAGAAGGTTTTGCTTTGAGGCAAGTAGTAACTTGCTCATTTGGTGAGATTTAGGTTATTCATATTGTTGTTATGATTCCTTAATGATTGAATGCATGGAAGCCTAGTTTGTATGTTGTTTATATGTTGTTGCATGCGAATTATATGAGAAAATGCATGTAATTCATGATCGTATGATGTGTGCATGTTTCTAATGGTTAGAATGCATGAACTTTATGTATATGAGAAGTGTATGTGAATCCCTAATGTTTACAGGGGTGAAAATCAAGTTTACACGGAGCTTGAATGAAGAACAAAATCCAAAATCGCGGGAAAACACAGGGGGGTATCGATACCCATAGAGCAGGTATCAATACTAGCTTAAACCTGTTCGACAGGTGATGCTGGTATCGATACCAGGCTCATGTGGTATCGATACCAGGTCAGTATCGATACCAGTATCAATAACAGCCACGCCTGTTCCCACATGAAGGTTGGTATCGATACCAACCAAGCTGGTATCGATACCAACTGACCTGAAGGCCACAATTAAGCTATTTTTGTGTTCTTACTGAAATTTGGCTTTTGTTTAATGAACTTCATGATATGTAACCTGCATATTATATGAAAATATGTATTTATGAGCAAAGAAGGCATGCATAAATTCTTCCTTGAACAATATCATAATGAAGATCACTTGTAGACACTTGTAACATATACAAAACCTCTATAAGCTTGATGTATGCTTAAATAACTTGTTTGGCCTGTGTGCAAATATAGATTAGGTCCTGTAAAGGCCTAATCCTCTCCAAGCGAGCTCAATGGAATCGCCAAGTGAGCTCTACAGAATCAGTTGACACATAAGTAACGCCAATAGAGTTACCAGTGCTCGGGGGATAGATTTCGAGGCAGTTCATCGGATTCACGTGGCGCACGACTAGTGTCTCAAGTGAACTACAGGGACAGGTGAAACGTGGGTAGTGACTAGAGTACACCACATGTTGCGAGAACCTATCTTAACTGAAGATTATAAAACACTATAGTCGTGATTCTATGCATCTCTTTATTTGTTTAATCTTTTATATTGACATATTTTATGCTATATTGTTAATACACTCACGTGAAACTCATGGTTATCCTGAATCTAAGCCAAGGGAACTAGTGAACTTGTTGGCTAGGTTTTTACCTATCACCATTAATCTTTTCAGGTCCAGGTCATCAGATGAATACTCAGTAGCGAAGGTGTTCGTAAGGCAAAAATAGTCTTCGGAGTTTTTATAGATTTCTGTGAAGACGTTAGCTAATCTTTAAATTAAGTTTAGTTTAGTTTGGACACATGTTTAGTCCATCATTCTTTGAGAATATTCGATCATTCGTTTGTTCATATGATAATTTATCTTTAAGTTAATAAAGTTTATTTCAGCTTTATTTTACTTGTGTATTGAATGTGAGTGCAAGCTTCTTGTTAGCTTGGTGTAACGCGTACATCCTAAAGCTACAGGTTGTTAATGGTTCCGCTGGAATGCCTAGTTGTCATTGAGTAAGGGCTACAGACCTGAATGTGAGGTCGGGCATTACAATTGGTATTAGATCCTCAGGTTCAAAGTCCTAGAGGGAGTAATATGAGTTAAGATGTTGTTTGTGACACAATAGGCACAAAACCTAAGAATGCAGTTGAATGAATTGCTTGCTTGTTTTTTGCTGCTTGGCTTGGATAGCGATAGACTTAGCTCCATTTTTTACCTTCTTTTTCTTATGTCTCAGAACTATGTCGAGGAGGCGAGGAAGAGGTAGAGGTGGTCGGCATGGAGGTAGGAGTGCTCGAGGAAAGAATGATGATGTTCCTACTGAAGAGGGGAATGCATTAAAACTTGAGTATCCTCTACCACCACAACAGGGAGAGATCCGGTAACGATTGGGTCAGAATCGGGCAGGATGTGTCAACCCTCAACTACAGGAGTGGATGATATTACGTCAGTTGATCAAGGAGTCAGTAAGGGTAGTTGTGGATGCTAGATTGGATGCATGTTTGGGTGCTAGGGGTCCAGTGGCACCACCTCCGGTTCAAGTGCCACAACCACCTATGGTACGAGCAGAGCGCCAACGTGGCTGGAGTTGCATAAACACTTTTTGAGTTTGAAGCCACGAACTTTTGGGGGTTCTACAGATCCACTACTGGCTCATTAATGGATCAAGGAGTTGGAGAAGACGTTCCGTATCTTTGAGTGTCCAGAGGAGTATAAGCAGAAGTTTGCGGCTTTTCAACTTGTAGATGATGCTCTGGATTAGTGGGAGTCCCGTTCCCAGGATCTGGATACTACCACCCTAACAAAGCGATTGGGTTTGCTCTTGTTCCTGCTTCTGAATGACATTCTTCGCTCATGTCGCGACATATTGTTGAGGGATGGATTAAAACTAGAAAGCGAGAAAAAAAAAGTTTGAAGTATACCAATGAAGTCTCTAGAGTACTCACATTATGTAATTAGGAGATAAGCACAAAAGGCTTGGATTAATGGGAATTTATACTAGTTTTTGGTGATTCTTTTTAGTAGATTTTCACAAATTTAAAAATTTTAGGAACTAAAAAAATTGAGTTCAAACCAAACATGCATGGGTTTCAAAATTTAATGTTTGTAATCTTTGAAGACAGAGTGTACAGTTAACCTAATTAATGTGTTTATCTTATTACCATAACAGAATATACCTGACGAAGACAGAAAACAAAAACAGCTTGGCCATTAATTAGCTAATAATAGTAGAGTCAAAATGGAAAATCTTTTTAGGATTCTATCTAAAATTGTTGTGTTCATTGTATCTATGTAGTTCCTTGCTTGAGTTTTTATGTTGTCTAATCAACATTTTTGGGTAATTAAATAGTCAGAGTGTATGTACATATACAACTAATTACCTAATTAATAGGTGTATCTTACTTACTACATGAGAATGCATGACTAGGATTAACACATAAAAAAACACCTCGGCAATTAAAGAAAATCATGTGTAAGCGTTGAAAGTAATAAAACTAAATAGAAATCTTTTAGAATCTGGTTTTCAATTTTTGCTACTTTTTGTGTAGTTTCTTTGCTTGAGATTTTATTTCCCACAAAATTATGCTAAAAGTCCTTTTTTTTCGTTAAAACATCTGGGTCAAGGAATTGCTTTATGTTATATGTTTAGTCCCTTTAATAGTTGTAGACTTGTAGGCATATGGAGCCTTATTATCAATGGTGAGAAACATATTCTCACAAGTAAGAAAAATAGTTGTAGACATAGGAAGCCTTATTGTCAATATTAAGAATACCTTCCTTATTGTCGTAGGGATAGAAGCCGACGTGGCAATAGAATGAAAACATATTGTCAAACCCGTAATCTATTTCTAGCAGATGATCGCAATTGACAATGCATGTCTTCGCATCTTAATCAGCAAATCAGAATAAATTTTTTTTATAATTAAATGAAAAACTACTTCACCAAACTACATTGTCAAGCTACATTTTCTATTGGCAGGATTTTTTACAGCCAATGTTTTAGTTATTTTCTTAACAAAATAATTTTGATCCGTTTTAAAGTTAAATGCTACAAAGGTTAAATTAAGGGCCTCCCAATTAAGACTTTTGCATTGATGCGATGCGGGATATTAATATTATACATCTTCAATGTCTATTATGAGAATATTCTTATTATATAAGAAGTAAGCCTCAAGAGGATGTCTTATGAAACATGCTACGTTCAAAGCAAAAGACATGCATTCGAGATGAATAAATATCCTTTTGAAAAGGTTAGCATGCATTTCTCCATTTTGCTTGTTGTAGGTACTTTTTTATTAATAAAATTTTGAGGGGTTGCTAGACTGGAGTTCAATTTTTCCATAAACCAAGTGTTGTTTTATTTTAGATAAGGAATTCTAACCAACTTAACTTTTTATAGGAAAGGGGGACAAGGATATCCTAACCTAAAACAACAAACGAAAGACCAATCTTACTCAAACCTGACCGAGTCTATCTAAATCAAGATTGCATATATGTCGCAGTCATGCAAGAAATAAAATCATCAAGCAGAAACACATAGCGTTGGTCGATTCTTGGATATTCATACTAGCCAAATATTAATCAGTTGTAGCATTTGCCTCCCTGAAGATATGACTCTGAATTTGAAACCATACAATTAAGTTCTCCTATAATATCCAGATCAAGATAAACACCTACAATATCACTCACCAAATATTCTCATGGCAATGAAGAATATGCCAAGAACCATGTAACCATATTCTTCTACATTGATATTTCTCCTCCAAAATTGGCATCATTTCTTTTAGCTTTTGGTATCAATTGGCTGAATCCAAATTCTGCTGCTCATTTCTTAAATCTTTGAAAAATCAAGCTTGCCCAAACTAGAAGGAAATTTTACAGTTTTGTCTTTCTTTTGTGATTTGGTCGACAATTTAAGAAGAAAGAAATAATATAATTTTCAATGGGGTAAATAAAGATGTGGAGAAGACGATCATCACGGTGAAAGCAATCTTATTTAGCTGGGCTTCTACACAATCGTCCTTCATAAATATAAATTTTGCTGATTTCGTATATATATAATTAGGAGAATACTTGTAATATGTCATTTCTTTTTCTTGTTTTTGTTTTGTCCTTTTCGGTTCCTATTGTGTTTTTTCATGGGGTTCTTAGGAGAATTAAGATAAATCATTTTTCTTTTGATTTGTAGGGAGAAGCTTAGTGCTTTCCTTTCGCGATTCTTATTGGGTTCCGCGGCCCTCATTTTATGTATATTTTATCTTCTTCAATCTTGTTTCTTTTTTTTTTCTTTTTTATAATATAAATTTATCCCATTAGGGTTTCACTTAAAAATAATAATGCATAACTAATTTTATTATTATTAGAAGAAGATCTGAAACACAATGTTCCACTTGATAAACAATGTAAATAATATATAAGAAAGTTTGGGTAAATCAAGTAAAGCAAAGGTCAAATCCCTTTCTATCTATATATCTAGAAAACAAGCATAAAGGGCGGAGGAGCGAAGGGGACACAAAACTAAACCTCAATCTATACCCAGGACAAAGATCCAAACCTAAATTAACAAACACGATGACTAGTAAATGATAATTTAGAAAAATTTTAATATAGTACGTCCACATAGCTAGCGAACGATTGATGATCTTAAAGAAGGGATTTAACTTAAAGGAAGAACCTCAAATATCCTAAGACTCTAATAACCAAAGCTATGAGAGTCCAAGAAACAGTACTCTACCTTAATTACTATCATTCCCTTCTTCTTCTTCTTCTTCTTCTTCTTCTTCTTCTTCTTCTTCTTCTTTTTCATTGATAGTCATCTGATTGAACTGACCAGAAACTTTATTTGCATCTTCATTATCATCAGAACAAGATTCCTCATCCTTCACTACAGATTCTATAGTTCCCACGCCACCCCTAGCAAGGATATGCTCACGTGTGAGCGGTAGCGAACATTTGAAGCGCCATGGGTCAAAGGCTGAATCACGCACAAAATTACCAAAGAAGATCTGCTCGTGTGGATAGAGCTCATAATNATAATTTAGAAAAATTTTAATATAGTACGTCCACATAGCTAGCACGATTGATGATCTTAAAGAAGGGATTTAACTTAAAGGAAGAACCTCAAATATCCTAAGACTCTAATAACCAAAGCTATGAGAGTCCTAGAAACAGTACTCTTCCTTAATTACTATCATTCCCTTCTTCTTCTTCTTCTTCTTCTTCTTTTTCATTGATAGTCATCTGATTGAACTGACCAGAAACTTGATTTGCTTCTTCATTATCATCAGAACAAGATTTCCCATCCTTCACTATAGATTCTATAGTTCCCACGCCACCCCTAGCAAGGATACGCTCACGTGTGAAGCGCCATGGGTCAAAGGCTGAATCACGCACAAAATTACCAAAGAAGATCTGCTCGCGTGGATAGAGCTCGTCACTTTGGCCATTGTTCGAGGCTTCCATAGTTTGAGAGAGCGACGCCCTTGGTGGTAGTGGTGGTGGAGGAGGAGTTAGCACCGTGTCTCGAACGTTTTGATCAAGATTATGCTGCTCCCTTCCAGCATCCGATTCGAGTCTGAATTCTTGCCTTCTTATTAAATCATGTTCATCTATGGCTCTGATCATTCCATGGAAGTTATCAAAGTACACTTCAGTCTGAAATTCTCCTCCATTACCACGACCTTCAACATGCACGTATACTGGAATCGACCTATTGCTTTTATTGCCATGGCTATGTCCGTTCGTCATGTTTAGGGTTTGAAAGGAATGAAAGAAAAAGCTTAACAAGAGGCTCTAGGTCTAGAGCTTGAACAAGATGATATGAGCATCTTGGTGTTGGACTAGAGAAATGGGTATATATAAGAGTTTTTGGGGGTTTTCTTCACTTTCATGACTTTGCCTCATTTAGAAATATTTTGAATTGTAATAGTGCTAAATTTTAATAAAAGTTAAGGCTTTTCATATTTTAGGACGTTGTGTACATGAAAATTAATGAGAATATATATGGTTGAGTAGGACGAGTAAATGGTGGTTATAGCACAGGTTGGCAGTAAACTACATTAGTTTGCTAAAAATAATAATGAAAAATGTAAAAAAAGTCCCTGAAAAAAATAAAGGCATTATGATTTTAGTCCTTGTAGTAGGGACTAAATTTATAAAACAATGACTAAAATCATAATGACTTTTTTTTATAGGGACTTTTTTTCCAAAACCCCAAATAATAATAGGATCGAAATGGAAACTCTATCTAGGGGGTTTTATTTTAAAATTTTTATTTTATTCATTGAAACTTAATTCCTTTTAATTCTTGAGATTTCATTATCTAATTAACTGTCGTGTATTTAATTCGTTATATAAAATTGATTGCTCATACTACGAGGATATCGATCCTCAACGCTGTCATAGAATTTATTTTTTTAACTTGTTTATCATGCCTGACATTATGTAAAATTCATGCTTGAAATTTTATTTTTTTCCTTTTTTGAAATGGTTAAATTCTTTCATAAATTGGCTCAGATTTTTCCTTATCTAATTAAATGTCATGTATTTAATTTATTAGATTAAATCTATTGATGACAAGATAATGATATCGATGATCAACGCCGTCATAGAATGTATTTTGACTTGTTCATCCTGCTTAACATTATACCAAACTTAAGGTACTCAACTTAACCAACTCAAGCTTGAGATTTTTTTTACCTTTTTGAATTGGTTAAATTCATTTACAAATTGACTAAGATTTTTTATTATCTAATTAAACATCGTGTATTTAATTCATTAGATTAAATCTATTGATGATACGATGATGCTATCGATCTTCAATGCCGTCATAGAATTTATTTTTTCAACTTGTTCATCATGTCTGACATTATGCCAAACTCAGGCTTGACATTTTTTTTCCTTTCTGAAATGGTTAAATTCATTTGCAAATTGACTAAGACGTGTTTATTATCTGATTAAATGTCGTGTACTTAATTTATTGGATTAAATCGATTGTTGATATGATTATGATATCGATCCTCAGCGCCGTCATAGAATTTATTTTTTCAACTTGTTCATCATGTTTAACATTATGCCAAACTCAGGCTTAACATTTTTTTTCCTTTCTTAAATGGTTAAATTCATTCACCAGTTGGACATGTTACCGAATAATAAAATACTAAAAAAATTTAGTGAAATCTAAAAAGACAGACTGCCACAAATATTTTAGAAGGTTATTATGGGCATTTAAAATATATAAAGTAAACCTTGAAATTAAATAGGGTCTAAAGCGG
>MVGT01000135.1:18585-30925 GCA_002174775.1 Macleaya cordata | reverse complement strand
CTTGGACATTAAATCATGCACACTAAATTTGTTAATATCGAAAGGAGGACGAAAATAGCAACCCTTACGGGTAATGTTTGAAAAGGATTACTGTATGTTCATTGAACCTTAATTTTGTTGCTAGATCTTTTTTAGATTTTTTTTAAGCTTGTATTAATGTTTCCAATAATATTTTATTTATGTGATGAAATAATCTATAATCAGTTGATGCTACAGAGACGAGAATGAACATTTATATATTTTCTATCATAATGATGTCAATAAATAGAAAGATCAAGTGATCCTTGAGAGAATATTAACATTATGTACTTGTTACTTATATATGTTCATATGTACATACGTATGAACCCTAAGTAGTTGATGTCAAACATTTGATAGACAATGTCGTTTTTCATGCATAATTGACAATGTAGTGAAGTTTTTATATTTATAACTATACTATTAATTAAACAAAGCCATCTTTTGAAGGCTTTTCACATTGCCCTTAGGAAAAATATTTTTTGTCAAACTTCACCCCAACTTGTTGGGGTATAAATGTCACCTTGTATCCTTAGAAAATTAAGAAAGTAGGGCATTTAAGTCTTGTCCTCAATATCTAATTATCTAATTACCTCTCTTCCTTTTTGATGAAGGATGATTTAAGACAAATTACAATCTTATTTTATTTATGTAAATTTATTATATTTATATTTACTAAAAATAAGTGAATTTTATTTTTATTATTTAGGGCTTATTTAGGAAGGTCTAGAAGTGTCTATTTTGAGTTTTAATAGGTTTAGAAAGTTGCTTATAGGTAGTAGATATCTTAGCGTCCAAGTTTTTAGTATTTTGGTAAGCTTCTAACTTGTTATGTGGGAGTTATCTATATAAGGAGCTCCAAAAACAAAAATTAAAAATAATTTTTTGATGATTAATAAAATTTAATTTAGAGAAATTGTTCTCTATTATTATGTTCTTAGATTTATGAGTTATTTTGATCTCCACCCTGCATCAGTTGGTATCAGAGCTTCGGCTACGCTCCTTTACCATGGCTCGAGGACAAAGTCGTGGTGTTGTAGTTCGTGAAGCCCCTCTATACAAAGTGATGGAGCGAGATCGGATAGCCGATCTGGAATGGCAGGTTCAAGCGCTCACCTGCCAATTGGATGCGTTGTAGCCGCATCTAGAGTGTCGTCGTATTCCTGATCTGTGAAACCCTATATTTATAAAAAAACGTTATGCTAATAATAATTTCAATAGTAATAATAATATTAAGAGTAAACAAAAAAAAAGAAACAGAAAGGAAAAAAAAGAGAATAAAAGAGAGACTTTGAGAGAGGGAGTGAGAGAGAGACTGTGAGGGAGAGAGAGCTGAGGGAAAGAGAGAAGAACTGTGAGAGAGTGAGAGGGACAGCAGAGAGAGGAGGATCGAGAGTGAGAGAGACAGCAGAGAGAGGAAGATCGAGAGAGAGAGAGACAGAGAGAGAGAGAGAGCCAAGGAAAAAGAAGGAGACAGCAGCAGCAGCAGCAGCTGTTGCTGTCCCTGCCGGTAGTGATTTCCTACATTGTTTTGGTGGATAATGATTTCTAAAACTAGGATGAAGTTTGGGGATTGTTTTAGGTATTCGTGGGACCATTAANACAACCAAAATACACTTAATTAATTCAAATAGAATAAAATAATTAACTAACTAATATAAATATGGTGGTATTAAATGTAATATATTTGTGCTTATCACTCTCTATCTTCCATCGTTTAGGGTTGAAACCCCTCTCTCTCTCTCTCTCTCTCTATCTCCTTTTTCCATCAATTTTACAGAGGGATTTCTTGCAAGGGTTATTTTTTTTGCTTTAAGTTCTTCTTTTGGAACTCATTTTTAAATCCTATGATCGCAGGTGTTGAATCTAGATGAAATGAATGGATTTGTTTACTGCTCAGATTTTTCTTCTTTCATTTTGGAAATCTCCTACAAAGGCGATACTTTTTTTTCCTGTTATTGCAGATCTTCTTTTTATTTCGTTTCAGCAAACTCTTAAGTTTTTTTATTTTTCTGTTTTGAATTTTAGGAGCACCATGTATATGGAATGCAAAAGGGAACCTTCCATGCTTAGGTGTTTGCTTCTATCCTTTCTCTATTTCTTTCTCCCTTCATCTAATTTTTGTTGCATTTTCCTGATTTCCTTTTTTTTTATGTTATAAGTCTTTGTTGGGTTTCTAAAACTCTGATCAGAGGGATCGTTTGATTTCGTTTTTGTAGGCTCCACCTCCATCAATTTTAGCGGTTTTGATTCATTTTTGCAACCTCCACCAACCTTCAGGGTAAGTAGATGGTTAAGTGTTAATCAATTTTTGGGGTTTTCTATGAACTGAGTTAGGGTTTCTGCTTAAACTTTTTTCTTTTAACTAAATTAGGGTTTTCTCCAATTTCTGTGGCTTTCTTTTGTCTTCATTTTTGTTGTTTACGCAAAGCAGAAAATATCTCAAGGTCTCTATTTGAAGAAAACGTTAATCTCGGGTTTCTTCTTCTTTCTCTGTATTCTTTTTGCTGCAAAAAATTAGTTCTTAATGTTTAAGTAGATTATTTGTTCATCGTATTTTGCTCAGATCTCCTTATTTTATTTTTGTTCACTTTATAATTTTGGGGTTCAAACTGTTTGAATGATAAAGTTGTTAATGAAAATCAGTTTGGTGAGAATGAAATACACTATGTTAAACTGAAAGGGCTTAAATAGTTCATAAAGTAGTTGGATTAGTTGAAATTAGGTTGGTATACTCTCTTCCTCCTTTTAATTTAATAGTAAGTTTAGTCATTCTTTTTCTTTCAATGCTCTTTTTTTTTTCTGACTTAGTTTTTTTTTTCAACTATTATGGGTTTTTTGTGATCTGTTATGTGATTTCAATTTCGTGCTTCTGTTTCAGTTTTTAGGTTTTTAATTTGAGCAAATAACTATATTTTACCAAATAATTTTACTTTTAGTTTAAAAATATCCCTAAAAGGTATGAGATGTGTATTTGGTTAATGGATTCTTCTGAGTTGGTTCATGTCTGGGTTTTCTGGGTTTGGGAGCTTGATTTTTTAGATTTGAATATGAAATCTAAAAAATGTGGGTTTTATTTCATAACCTTCATTTGTTTATCGTACTTGGTAGCAATGTGGAGAAGTAATTATAAGGTTCTTCGATTATGCCACTGATTTAAGGCTCTACAACGACTGAAATTTCTTTTCGAATTTTTTCTTTTCTTATATACTTTTTTTTGTTTCTTTTGAATGTAGGAGGCTGATTGTAGGAATACAAAGGAGAGGATCGTCTCTAACCTTAACTCAAGCTAGTATTTCTACATTTTCTTCATCTTTTCTTTTTCAGTTCAATTTATTTCATGAACGAAAAGCTATTATTTAAAAAAGGCATGTAGAGAGCATTACAAGAATGATCAATTATTAGTTTCTTACTCTTATAGCTTCGCATGTAGTGGGTGGTCCTTTCTTTTATTTTGAAGTGTGTTATTTTTTATGCCTATGCGATCATTTGCTTACTTTCTCTTTCTATGACATTGATATATATCACTTTCCTTGAATATTTGCTTCCAAAATGGACTCAATTGGTTTGTTGGTGGCATAGGTTATGGATATTTTGTGTGTGTATGTGTGTTTGTTTGTGTTTTTTTTTTCTTAATAGGTTCTGGATATATATTTATGCTGTTAAAGAATATGTCGGGGAGGGGGTTGAAACTAATTCAGGTTTTGGGGTTTTTTTGAATTTTTTGATGCTTATGATCTCTACAGCAGTCCATTGATCTTTCTTGAGGTGTAGTTTGATACACGTTTCTCCATACAAATGAAAAGAAGATAAATGAAGAGAGATGAAACCCTACGTGAGGGATGGATGGGGATGACTGTTGGACTTCATTAAATGGTCTTATGAGAGAAAATACACAAGGTTGCTCAGGAATGTAATCAGTAAAACGTGTTTTTGTTGTATTTCCATTTTAGATAGGTTTATATATATTTTTATTTTATTTTTCATTCAGGAGATAGTTCCAATTTAAGTTTGTTATTAATCTTTTTTCCACTAATTCTTGGTTGTAAGAAAGAGCTACCCAATTGAAAGAGTTGGGATTTCTGTAAATCTTTGTAGATTTCTGAAAGGGGTTTGAAGCCCTGTAATTTCTTTGTAAAGTATTTTAGACAAGTTCTTGATATAAAGTTCTTTAGTTCAGAAATGAATATTTAGTTCTTATTTTTATTTTAAGTTTGGATGATTTGAGAACACATGAAGGTATTTTGTGGTGGCGATGGTGGCGACAGGGGAGATAGTGATGGAAGTGACTGGTTACGAAAGGATGAGTTGTTGGTGTTCAAGGAGTGAAGAATGGTTGTTGGGGATGCAGAAGTTCATAGGTATGGGAGTAGCAGAGGAACGTCGCGTGAGGTTGGCGACCTATATGTTCGAAGGCGAGGCAGACCGTTGGTGGGGAACAATCGCAAGAACCCACAATGTCAAGACCATTAGTTGGGAGGAGTTCGAGATGCAGTTTTTAGAAAAGTACTTTCCTGAGACTGCGCGAGCACAGAAAAGTGTGGAATTTATAGAACTCACGCAAGGGGACATGACGATAACCCAATACGAGAAAATGTTCACAGAGTTGTCGCGCTATGCACCGCATGTGATCGCCACCGAAGTACTGAAGGCAGAAAGTTCCAAGGAGGACTGAAGAATCAAATTCGAGGCAAGGTTGTGCCATTTTGTCATGTCACGTACGCAAGAGTAGTGGAGATGGCACTGGCGGTTGAGGCAAATTGGGAGAAAGGGCAGAAAGAAAGAGATCTGCAAGAACAAAGAAAGAAGCATAAGCCAAACCCTAAACAGACTCAACGGTCGCAAGCTTTCAAGGAAACTCGGGCGCAAACAACAAATAAAGGAGAATGGAAGTGTTATAGATGCGGGACGGTAGGACATATAATAAAGAACTGCCCACAGCAACCCCAAGGACAGGGAAACGGAATGAGTAACTATAAACCACCGGGACAAGCACAACCTCAACGGAATACTTAACAGTATGGTGGACAAAAACGAGGTATGGGTCAACCAAGGACCAATAATCAACCACAACAGTATATGCCACCTCAACAAGGTCAACCTAAGTCGCAAGGACAGATCAGTCACCTAGCTCCACCAGAAGTGAAAACAGAAAATGCGACTATTGAAGGTAGATTCTTAGTTTTCATTTCTTGGGCTAAGATATTGTTTGATTCTGGCGCTACACACTCGTTTATATCTGTGCATTTTGCTACGACGCTTGGCCTAGAAGTTACATCCATAGGGTACATTTTGCATATCTCATCACCAGTAGGAATAACTATAGCATTGAGTAAAGTGTGTAGAGATTGTTCGATTGTGTTCGCTGATCAAGAATTAGCGGCAGACCTTATACCCATGAATATGCTTACGTATGATGTGATTTTGGGAATGGACTGGTTGTCCTCCCATTGTGTGATCTTAGATTGTTTTAAAAGGAAGGTTACCTTAACCATGCTGGATGGACAAAAGTTGTCAATTCGGGGAGATAGAAAAAGAATCATTAACCCATTACTGCCGAGTGTAGTGAGACGAAGACTATCCAACGAGCATTGTGCCTTGTTGGCATTCTTGGAGGAGAGAGACATTGCGAGCACTCAGGAAGGTGATATTCCCATAGTACAAGAGTATATGGATGTATTCCCTGAGGAATTGCCTGATCTACCTCCTGATGCAGAGCGGAGATCAAAATAACTCATAAATCTAAGAACAAAATAAAAGAGAACAAATTCTCTAATATAAATTTCATTTATTATCAAAAGCTATCTTTACTTTTCATTTTTGGAGCTCCTGATATAGATAACTCCTACATAACAAGTTAGAAACCTACCAAAATACTAATAACTTTGGCCCTAAGGTATCTACTACCTATAAGCAACTTTCTAAATCTATTAAAATTCAAAATAGACACTTCTAGACCTTCCTAAATAAGCCCTAAATAATAAAAACGAAATTCACTTATTTTTAGTAAATATAAATATAATAAATTTACAAAAATAAAATAAGATTGTAATTTTTCTCAAATCATCCTTCATCATTCTCCTCCTGTTAGAGAAAATTCGTCCTCGAATTTTGCTGATGTAATTTTCTTCCAATGCAACTTTCCGGTGAAAAATCTTGAACTCGCCATAGATTACAACGAAGAATTCTTTAAATCGAACATAAAAATTAAATCTTGCAGATACCACGTCAATGCTTGATAAGAATGGATCCTTATAACTAGAAGCTTCATGACATAGATCCACAAAGTTAACTACGTTGTTCCCGTATTCCATGAAATAACGATCAACATATACTGACTTAAAATAAACTTCATCTTCCGGGTAAATATTGTAGATTGGAGGTAAATTCCAATCAACAGATACTTCATTTTCTTCGATCTCACGAAAGAAAATTAAATCTCCTTGCAATAACTTATTTTTCGAGACTTCCTTAAAATCTAAAACCTTTTCATCAACATAGATCCAATCAATATGTTTGTCTGGCAAAGAATCACCATGAAACTTGGGAATTTCAGTCTTCGATCTGGACTCCCATCTTCCAGAGTCTCACGAATGACAAGCTGCAACTTAAAATTCCTCTTGATCAGTATTTGTTAAAGGGTTGTTCCCCTTTTCATCATTTTCTTTCTCCACCATCCGTGGATTAGGAATACGACGACACTCGTGATACGACTGCAACGCATCCAATTGGCGGGTGAGCGCTTGAACCTGGTGTTCTAGATTGGCTATCCGATCTCGCTCCATCACTTTGTACAAAGGGGCTTCATGAACTACAACACCACGACTTTGTCCTCGAGCCATGGTAAAGGAGCGTAGCCCTGGCTCTGATACCAACTGATGCAGGGTGGAGATCAAAATAACTCATAAATCTAAGAACATAATAATAGAGAACAATTTCTCTAAATTAAATTTCATTAATCATCAAAAAATTAATTTTTATTTTTATTTTTGGAGCTCCTTATATAGATAACTCCTACATAACAAGTTAGAAGTTTACCAAAATGCTAAAAACTTGGACCCTAAGATATCTACTACCTATAAGCAACTTTCTAAACCTATTAAAACTCAAAATAAACACCTCTAGACCCTCCTAAATAAGCCCTAAATAATAAAAATGAAATCTACTTATTTTTAGTCAATATAAATATAATAAATTTACATAAATAAAATAAGATTGTAATTTTTCTCAAATCATCCTTCATCACCTCCCCGGAGAGAAATAGAGTTTGCTATTAATGGGCAACCTGGAACGAAAGGAATTTCCATTCCACCATATCGAATGGCGCCACAAGAGTTCAAGGAACTAGAAAAGCAATTGAGAGAATTGCAACAATTAGGTTTTATCCGACCAAGTGCTTTACCATGGGGAGCTTCGGTGTTGTTTGTACGGAAGAAGGATGGATCGATGAGACTATGCGTCGACTACAAGCAACTCAATAAGGTCACAATAAAAAACCGATATCCTCCGCCAATGATTGATGACCTTTTTGATCAATTGAAGGGCGCTAAATTTTTCAACAAAATTGATCTTCGGTCGGGATATCATCTGCTCAGAATAAGGGAGAAAGATATTGCAAAAATGGCTTTTCGAACCAGGTATGGGCATTTTGAGTTTCTGATGATGCCTTTTGGTTTAACCAATGCGCCAGCAGCATTTATAGACTTTATGAATCGGGTCTTTCGACCCTACCTGGATCGCTTTGTCGTATTATTTGTGGATGATATTCTGGTGTACTAAAAAACTCAAGAAGAACACGAGAACACCTGAGACCAGTACTTCAAACTTTAAGAGAGCATCAACTATACGCCAAAAAGAACAAGTGTAATTGCAGTTGATCCGACAAAAATTGCAGCTGTAGTGAGTCGGAAACGACTGAAGAGTGTCTTTGAAATCCGAAGCTTTTTAGGCTTGGCGGGTTACTATCGGAGGTTCGTTGAAAACTTCTCAAGGTTGGCGGCCCCTTTTACCCACTTAACTAAGAAAGGCGTAAAGTTTGAATGGAACCAAGAATGCGAGGAGTCTTTTGAGAAACTCAACGAGAAACTGACTACGGCACCGGTTTTGGTGACACCCGAACCAGGAATTGGGTACATAGTATACTGTGATGCATCAAGAGGCTTGGGTGGAGTCTTAATACAGCAAGGAAAGGTGGTGGCGTACGCATCGCGATAGCTTAAGGAACATGAGAAAAACTATGCAACTCATGACCTTGAACTGGCAGCGGTGGTTTTCGTACTGAAACTTTGGAGACACTATCTCTGAGGAGAGAAGTTTGAAGTATACTCAGATCACAAAAGTTTGAAATATATATTCACACAAAAGGAATTGAATCTACGACAGAGAAGATGGCTGGAGTTTTTGAAAGACTGCGACATTATTTTGAATTACCATCCAGGAAAGGCAAATGTGGTAGCAGACGCACTCAGCAGGAAGCACCAGGGGATGGTGGCGATGATGATGCAAACGGTGGACAAGTATGATCTCAGAGTGGAGAATGGTGATGTAGGTGCTTATTTAGCCAACATGGTGGCCGAACCGAGAATCATCAAACGAATTGTAGAAACACAGAAACAGAATATCAAGCTACAAAACATTCCGTGAAAACTTGGCATTAATGAGGCACCTGAAGGGTGGATGTAGAGAGCCGATAGGAGAGTAAAGTTCCAAGGAAAGCTATATGTGCCAGAGGATGAAGCGCTTAGGAAGGAGATCCTGACTATGGCTCATGAATCCGTTTTCACCATACATCCAGGAAGCACAAAAATGTACAACGACCTGAAACGGCACCTCTGGTGGAAAGAAATAAAGAAAGACATCAACTCGTACGTATCTAAGTGCATGATCTCCCAACAGGTGAAAATCAAGCACCAGAAAATGGGCGGAACACTAAAGCCACTTGGAGTAGTGGAATGGAAATGGGATTTCATCATAATGGATTTTGTGAGAGGGTTACCTAAGACTAAGCAACGCTTCAATAGTGTGTGGGCCATTGTGGACAGACTCACGAAAGCTGCACACTTTTTGGCTATAAAAAGTACAGATACAATCATCGCCCAAAGTGAGTTGTACATCTGAGAGATTGTAAAATATCATGGCGTGCCATTATCAATTGTCTCGGATAGAGATCCACTTTTCACTTCCAAATTTTGGAAAAGATTTCAGAAAGCGATGGGGACGCAACTAGATCGCAGTACGACACACCATCCATACACGGACGGATAATCTGAATGAACAATTCAGACATTAGAAGATATGCTGAGAGCCTGTGCATTCGATTTCTTGGGTGATTGGCATGACCAGTTACCTTTTGTGGAGTTCGCTTACAATAATAGTTACCAAGCCAGTATTGGCATGGCACCATTCGAGGCACTTTATGGGAGGCCTTGCCGAACCCCGTTGTGTTGGACAAAAGTTCGGGAAAAAAGAATCCTAGGGCCAGAGATGATCCAAGAGACTACGGAGAAAATCCAACTGATCAAGGAACGATTAAGGACTGCATAAAGCCGACAAAAGAGTTACGCGGATAACTGGAGGAGACCCTTACAATTCCAAGAAGGAGATCATGTGTTCTTGAAGGTCAGCCCTCGAATGGGAGTCAAACGATTCGGGAGCAAAAGGAAACTTACCCCATGGTACATTGGGCCATTCCAAATTCTTGAACGAGTTGGAGAATTAGCATACCGCTTAGACTTACCTCTGCAGTTGGCAAAGGTGCATAATGTGTTTCATGTGTCCATGTTGCGAAAATACAACCTAGATCCCGATCATGTCATCGAGTGGCAGGAAGTTCAGGTCAATGAAGACGTGAGCTGTGAGGTAGAACCTGTTCGAATCCTAGAAACTAAGGAACGAAAACTACGGAACAGAACGAAACAGTTTGTGAAGGTTCAGTGGAAACACCACGGACCGGAAGAGGCGACATAGGAATCAGAAGAGGAGATGAGAGATAAACATCCGAAACTCTTCATAAGTAATTCCTAGGCCTTGTAGACTAAATTTTGGGGCGAAATTTTTGTTTAGGAGGTGATAATGTAACACCATGAAAATTCTTGTTTGGGCTTTGAAAAGCCCATGGGCTAGGCCCAAGGTTTGGTACACACCCAATATGGGGTGGCATGTACAAAGAGAGTGTGGCAACTAATACCATGCACATGAAAGGAAGTAATGCCACACGTGACCTCGTGTGATGAGTAAGAGGTTGACAGATTGATTTCAACCTTTAACTGAGCTAGTACCCCATGCATAGAATGGGATGAAGTGCAAAAATGCTTTTACACAATATGAGTAGGGTTACAAATATGAAAAAATAGTTAGATTGTTGCAAAAATACTTTTGCAAGATGTGTATATAGCGAAACAACACATATAACTTACGCATTTACGTGGAAGTTTACATGCATGCATGCACGTGGTGAATAGTACGTGCATGTGTATGTGCACGTACATACATATATAATAATATTATTATTACAATTTTCACGTGGAAAATAGTATGTGCATATAATATTATTATTAGTATGATTTTTACGTGGAAATAATACGTGCATGCATATGTAATTATAATATGATTATTATTATGATTTTTACATAACTAATGCATGCTATATATATAAATATACATGTGGGAGAGTTTTTATTTAATGCATGCAATAGAATGTATATATCATAATTATATAATGCGGCTTCATACACGGCTAAGTGAAGCTATGTATGAAGTTGCATGTTTGTCATTTTTTTCTTTTTAACTTCTTTTTAAGAAATACTGAATATATCCCGTCATATTATTTATTTGTTTACACTTGGGTTACACTTGCCAATGTGTTCATATTGAATTGATCCAAGGGCTTAGTTTTTTTTACGATGATCTACTCAACGTCTAGATCACATCCGCATATATGATGTCATCAGTGGGCCCACCTGCATCTTATTTTTCAATAATAACGTGCTACATAATTTGTCAATTCACATGCGCGTAACGAGGGTGAAGGGGCAAATTGAGTTTGTCGCGCGTGAAGCTCGCACGAGTTTAATGAATGCGCGTTGCGCGTTTAGACATCACACGCGTAGTGCGTGATGCACAGCCAACTCACACGCGCGAAGCGCGTGTGCGGGGGCTCGTGTATATATATATATAGATATATATGGGAGGCTAGAAAAAAACTATGTAATTAAAACTGCAAGTGCGCAGTATCTATAGTGTAGATAAGGGCGAATACTGGTCGATCGCACGAGTTGTGAAAGAAAAACACGCTAATTAATATTATGAATTAACTAATTAAGAAATACCTAATTTTTTTAAGAAAAAAATGTATTTTGAAAATAATGAAAGCAAACCTAAAGTATGAAAAACAACCAATTAATTAAAGTGTTAAGAATCCAGGAATCTCTTGTAAAATTTATTCTATTTATATTCTATCACAAAATATCTTATTTTTACGGGTAGTACGATAGTACCTTTGTCTACTACTTTCTCGATGATTTTACGATAAAAGCCCTAAAAATTAAGATCTCAAAAAGACAAGTTTGTTCTCGGCACACATTCGATTTTCTAAGTACTAAATATGCATGACATATTTACTCAAAAAATAATACTTAATGCAATTGAAATAATCCATTGTAATTATCAACCAATAATCTAGCTATAAAATTTGCATGACAAATAACATGAAAGAAATAACTAGAAGATAAATCAATAAGGAGAAAAACAAACTTCGATTAAACCAATGATCTAAATATGTTTTTCAAGAATATAAATAAAATTAAACCCTACAAGTTCATCCCTTCATCCTAACAATAAAGTTAGAACCCCATGAGTTCAAGTAACTCCATTAAAATTAATAAAAAGAAAAAAAAAAGTTATGGACCTCCTTGGTGTTGACCCTTAATCCACGAAAAATTGGGATTGTCCCTCCAACCTGCATTATAAGTGTTCGAAAAAGGGTCATATTTCTACCTATTCTCATACCGAGGATCCTGGTATTGTAAACTGCATGGACTTGTTCACCTCTAGTTTCTCGCCTAAAGAATGGTGTGCAACTAGGTCCACTATGATTGGGGTCACCACAAATGGTACATAGAAAGGTGCTGGTTCCATTCCCATAATTCATAACTTGATTAGGAAAGTGTCTCTCCATGGTTTTTGGCTTCCAAGGAAGGTACATTTCTAAAGCCTCTAGTCGCCTAATTACAGTGGCTAGTTTTGCATCAGCTTCAACACTAGTTTTGCATCAGCTTCAGGAGGATGCTACTTTGTTGGGCATAATTTAGTAGCATGGCAAAGC